>JBBPBX010001499.1:43921-57665 GCA_038048925.1 Garcialebias charrua | reverse complement strand
TGGTCATAGCCTGCTGTTGAATATTCGGAATATTAAAAGTACTCTGATCATAATAAAACTTTATTACAAAGTTCTCTCTCCGGAGCATTTAACTACACAGTAAAAAAAAAATCCGTAAAAAAAACGGAAAATGTCCTGGTAATTTTCTGCCAGTACATTCTCCGTTTTTTTATAGATATTTCCGTAAGCCCTAAAACGGATTTTTCCCGTAATTTAACAGTTTTTTTAATGTATAATTTACATAAATTTCTGTTAATCTAGGGTGCCAGGTAAATGGAGTCCTCTTTCGCACTTCTTCTCA
Source organism: Garcialebias charrua (assembly GCA_038048925.1). Lineage (NCBI taxonomy): Eukaryota > Metazoa > Chordata > Actinopteri > Cyprinodontiformes > Rivulidae > Garcialebias > Garcialebias charrua. The sequence goes on along the minus strand of JBBPBX010001499.1, from coordinate 57,364 downwards.
AAGATTCTTGTTCCCAGGGTGCTTTGCGCGAAAAAAAAAAAAAAATGGAGAAACCCCTGTAAAAAATGATAACGGAAAATTCCTTCACACTTCCACAGTACATTTACCTGTTTTTTTACGGATTTTTAGCAAACTGTATCAGTTTTAAATGAGTCATACAAGCTATCCACAGTATTCCTGAGGGTGTCACTGTAGAAGCGAATGTGCATTGTACTTCCTGTCCGACACCGGAAGTGCCTGTATTCCATAGGCGGAGTATGGATCGCGGGTGTTTTTGAAAGTTATTTTCATTCATTTTATCGGAGCAAACACAGCTTTTGTTTAAACGGAACGTTTACTGAAATGTCCTACCGGGGTTCAGGTACCTGCTGTGCTGTTCGCGGCTGCACCAACAACCGGACCAAGCTAAATCTTTGGCTAAAACAACAGTGTTTTCAACACGGACCCAAAACAAAGAAAGAGTGTTCCTGCATCCTTCTCTATGGCTGTGTCTGCGCGATCAGGTAACATCTGTAATTTCTTTTTATTCAGGGAGGGTTTATTAATGAGAGTTTTGGATGATTTACTGTCTTAAAATGATATATGTCAGGCGCGACCGGTGTTACAGAACACCGTGACTTTTAGCCGAGATAGCTGCTAACAAACGTTAGCCGAGAGACAGGAGCAAACGCGTTGCTATTTACCGTAAACACCGGTGTATAATACGCTCCGGTGTATAATACGCTTTGGCCAATATTTGGAAATAAATCAGAAAAATCGGTAGATAATACGCTTCGGTGTATAATACGCGCTGCAGTGACAGTCTTTTTTATGGCCACTAGATGGCGCCAGGATACGCCTCCAGGTACAGTCTGCAGGTAAACAGACTACAGGGTGCATTAGCGCCCATAGCGGCCGAAACTGGTACTGCACCATTTTTAGGCCAAAATGAAAAAGTGAATCAGAGCCAAAAATGGGTCTAAAAATATGGGAAAAAATCTGTAGATAATACGCTTCGGTGTATAATACGAAGGACATTCAAATGAGCAATAAAAGTGCGTATTATACACCGGTGTTTACGGTATGTATTTTTACATTATGTCTGCGCGATCAGGTAACATCTTTTTATTCGGGGAGGGTTTATTAATGAGAGTTTTGGAAGATTTACTGTCTTAAAACGATAGATCTCAGACGCGACCGGTATTTTTAGCCGAGATAGCTGCTAACAAACCTTAGCCGAGAGGCCGGAGCAAACGCGTTCGCTATTTATGTATTTTTAAATTATGTCTGCGCGATCAGGTAACATCTTTTTATTCGGGGAGGGTTTATTAATGAGAGTTTTGGAAGATTTACTGTCTTAAAACGATAGATCTCAGACGCGACCGGTATTTTTAGCCGAGATAGCTGCTAACAAACCTTAGCCGAGAGGCCGGAGCAAACGCGTTCGCTATTTATGTATTTTTAAATTATGTCTGCGCGATCAGGTAACATCTGTAATTTCTTTTTATTTGTCCCTCCTCTTTTAACAAAACGAGTGGTGTTCCCACATTTTTAATGAACTAAAACAACAAAGTTTGGACTGTCTTCAACTGTATTACTCGCATGTAAACAAACGGTGTTTCCGGTCAACAGGAAGTCGTGTGCACATTTCGCGCAAAGCATCATGGGGCGTAGGAATACTGTGGATAGTATGTTTTTAAACCTGCTTATTGTTTCTGTGTATCTTCTAACGATATGTCTTTTAACAGTTTTCTCTATATGTATATAAATGTATACTATATACATTTGCTTATTTATTTAATGTAATAGTATCAAATTGTGACTTCATAAACGAGGTAAGTATTGAACTATGATTTTGTGTATCATGCTGGTGAAGATTCTCAGTCGTCCAGGACATGATAAATCAAAAAAGGCGTTCAATACAAGATCAACTGGTCTTTATTTGTAACAGAAGACGTTTCGCTCATCATCCGATAAGCTTTCTCAATTCAATGGAGACTGTGAGAGGGAGAGGGAAGTTATAAGCAAGCTGGACCACTGATGCACACCAAACTAGGTAAATTGGAAGCTAACACACACACATATTTGGGATAACACGTGCCTGTGACCCATTCAAAGTTCAGTGTGTGAAAGCAGAGATTACAGAAAAACACACACACATCCTACTGTATGTAAATTGACAAAAACCACACTTCACACATTGATACCAAGGACCTGTCAAAGTCTTTGTTAGTCTAATTCACAAGTGAGGCTCCTCTGTTCTCATCAGGTGGGATGCGTCTGGGAAAACAGCTGCAGGTCCGCAACCATAAGTTTTAAAAAGTTGAAATCTGACAGAACCAGACTGTGTGCACGTGGATTTTCAAACAGGAGTCACGCACCAACATATGTTGGTTGCAAGCTGAGGTAACACATACATGTAAATTGACAGATCACACCTTAACAGTAGGGGGTTCCCTTGAAGTCTCTGACAGAAGACACGCAACTGTATGTAAATTGACAAAAACACCTCACAGCCCAACAACAGAGGTCACAGACAAGACACCTCTGTTCCCATCCGGTGTAAAACGCTTGGGAATCAGCCCCAAAACTGAGTTATAAGTCTTGGAAAGTTGAACTTTCACACACTGAACTTTGAATGGGTCAGCTGCTGGTGGAGATCAGGATCCAGTGCTGGAGCCAATCCTCTCAAACAGATGAGCTGAGGGCCACCTGTAGGAGCTGGGCAAGATTACAGCTGCAGGGGAGAGCTGTGGTTGGCGTGGTCAGAGGAAAGCAAGGTCCAATTAGGTCGGGGTCAGGCACGGGGAGTCAAAGATCTAGAGACAAATCCAAAGGGTAATCCGTGATTGAGGTTGTTAGGCCAGAAGGAGTTGGCAAAAAGATCAGAGTTGAAAAGCATGAGTAGACTGGGAGCAGGCAGATCAGGGCCAGGCAGGTGTGGGGTCGAGGTGAGAGATCGTGGATGAAACGCTGGACGTTTACTTCTGTAAAGGGGTTCCATAATCTGGCAAAGGTGAGTGGAGAGAGGAGTTCTTAAATATGGCCAGGAACAGGTGTGGTGCATGAGCGCTGATGAGCTGCAGGTGAAGTGTGGGCGTGGCAGAATGACAGAGAGACAGAAACACGACATGGAGAGGCAGAAAAAGTACATTTTAAATTAGAGTTATTATGTTGCAGCTATCCACTTTAGTCTATGCTTCATTTGGACTAGCCATTAGCTCTTCAGTCCAGTCAGAATTCATCTTATTTCTTCAAAACTAAAGTTTCCAATGGTTTATCTACAACAAGTAACATATTTATTGTTCAAATCTTTTCCACAATATTCCACTTCTGTTGCTCTGAACTTCGGCTTCAAAGCTGCAGTCTGTAGTTCTTTGAACACGCTGGAACTTAGAAATTTTTTGAACAGAGACACGTTTCTGGTCCCTCCCCCTCAGAGCCATGTATGGCTCTGCTCCCCCTTGCTCTGCTGAACTTCAGCTCAGCTTCCTTAGCTCCGCCTCCACTGCATGTCCTGTCGCAGCCGCTGCGGTTTTCTGTGTTTATATGTTAATAAAGCGTTCTAAAAAATAAAATAAAAACATGGAGCGCTGGTCCAGCACACCAGAACACCAGGAAATCTGCAGAGCCTCGCGCAGCCACGTTGAACCCGAGTTTAATTTGTTTGTGACAAATTCATTCATTTCCTCATTTCAGTCATGGAGTCAGCGGAGGAGGAAGCGATCACTTGACTTTTGGCAAAAAAACAAAAGAAAAGTCCAGATCAGGGATGAAGAAGGGGAATTTAATACATTTGTGTCACATACAAAACAGTTCTGCATCGCTTTGCAATCCTTTGAACGAGAACGTGCGCGGCCGCTGGGGCTGGGACAGGCGGGGGCGTGGGTTAGGGGCGTGAGAAGCTCTGTTTTTATTGGCTGGTTAAAAACTCTGTTTTTATTGGCTGGTTAACGGCGGGTCACTGTGGGTTTTTAGAAATGCTTTTAGTAACACCTGGAGAAGCAAGGGGAATATAGTTTTTTTCAGAGATTACTTGTCTAATATCAGTCTGTCAGGAGATAGTGACAGAGTGAAGAAATATGTTAAAAATATATTTTTAGAAAAACTACAGACTGCAGATTTAACCACAAATTTGCAGCAGATGCTTTAGATGCTAATTATACTGCAGTCCTCCAAAGATCAGCATTTATGCACAACCTCAATAAAATCCACATATTTATGCTGATATGATAGAAGAAAGTTCAGCCAGAGTGTAAGCAATTTTTTAAATTCTTGTAACATAACAAAGAAACTGCTGATTGGCATAATTTATATAAACAATTTAATTTGTAAAGTGCTTACAAAATTGAACACTTAAGCCAACAACAACAAAACCACAGTAGGACTTCAGCAAAATAATTTCACAGTGCATTTTCCCTTTCCGAGTTATTATAGTGATGTGCTGTTTTAAGAGCAATTATGCCTCTAGAATCTGTTCTGTTGCTGCAGTCAGTCAGGGGAACAGACGTTGTTTGACTTAGTGATAGACGCAGATGAAGAGATGATGCAGCAGCAGAAATCCCTCTGACCTCCTGTCACTCTGTGTGTGCGCAGTGTGACCTGGTTGTAAAGCTCACCGACATGTTAATCTGCTGCGTGTTCGTGTACGCATGTGTATATCAGAGTGTGCATGTTCAGATTACGTTACTGTTGACAATGATGTCCAAAATGCTATGGATTTATATCACCACCCCCCCCCCCCNTATATTATTCAAAGTTTCATTTTATAGACTTCCGACCTGATTTAATTTAGAAAAGGATGAATATATTTCTCAAGCTACACTACCTTCCTTTTCTTTCTTTGTCCATGAAAGAAGTTAAAGTAAATGTGTCTGTGAGTAAAATAAAGATGAATATAGATTATGACTTTTGTCTTTGGATGTATGTCTACGTGGGCACATCTGGGAGGTTCATCTCAGTGACTGAGTGCTCACTAAGAGGATATAAGAGCAGTATGTCCTTGATCCACGCTCACTTATATGACAGTTATAATAATAGTTGCTGCACAAACTCCTCCGTAGTGAAAGTGATGGCTGTAAGCATACAAACCGTTGATAAAAATGAGCCTTGTTTCAAAACCTAAAAGGTAAAAAGCACGAGTCATAAAATGTGTTCAGAGATGCCATCAGTCACTGAATGTGCCATATTCCAAATGTCTAAATGCACGTCGATGCAGCTGCAAATGCTTTTTTTTTTTGTATAGGTGTAAAAATCAAAACTTTTATTAAGCACGCATGATGCTTGAAAGCAAAATTGTCTACAGTTTATTGTAACTTAAAATATCATTAAGTTTCTTTGAAATTCCTCAAATAAGTCAAGAAAAACAAAAATTTCACACAATATAAAAAGGAAATGAGTGAATATTTTAAATTGTGTTGCAGCATGGTAAAAATATGTTAATCCTTGTTCTTTTTATGCTGTGATCTCTAAATGTAACTAATGTTTCAAGTGAATTTGATTATGATTATTATTATTATTATTATGATTAGAAAAATTAGAAAGAGTTATTCATTTTATTCTGTTACTTGAAGAATATTATTGTTTGAACTAATTGTTTGAAAAAAGGGGCAGATATAATAAGACTTTTTTCTTCTTTCTGCTACCTTTCATTTTATATTTTGTATTCTTATCGTTTATGGGATTGCTTTGTATTGTTTGTTTAAATGTTTAATTGTTTAAATTAATTTGGGCAGCACGGTGGCGCAACTGGTAGAGCTGCTGCCTCTCAGCGAGAAGGTCCAAGGTTCAAATCCTGGTCCGGGGGCCTTTCTGGGTGGAGTTTGCATGTTCTCTCCGTGCATGCGTGGGTTTTCTCCGGGTGCTCCGGTTTCCTCCCACAGTCCAAAAACATGCATGTTAGGTTGATTGGTAACTCTAAATTGACCCTGGGTGTGAGTGAAACAGGTCCCTCTTGTAAATGAGTCCCCGTGGCTCAACGAGGATAGCCTGTATAAATAAAGGTTGAATGAATTAAATGGATACATTTTATAAATAAATAAAAAAGTGAATTATGGAACAAAGACAAAAACCTTTTATCAACTTGGTTTGTTTTTATTGTTGCTTTCTGTACTGATAAAACCTGTTTTTGAATTTATCATAAATTAGTCATAAATAATTCGACAGTGTAGCAAAACCCTGACAAGCAAAACCAAGTTAGTCATATACTTACATGCAGAAGTGTCATTTCTAACCCGGGCCCGTAGCCTGGCCCGACGTGACCCGAATTCAGGGCAGGCCGGGCCATGATGATGTGCTGGATGGGTGAGCCAGGCTGTTGTTGGATTTTTGATTTCGTTAGCTGATCAGCTGCAATCCAATTATATGACAACATGGCTTGCCATACTTTCACCAAACGCACAAGGCCATTTCACCACGTGCTGACTGGCCTAGAAAGAGGTCAAATAAAGTTCAGTTAAGTTTCAGCTGGGACTACTGCCAGGCAGCGATCCATCCAAAGCCCAAATGGAAGTTAATTCAGCCGCTGCACTCAGCGGACGTGCAGGGCTGACGACCCAAACAGGTGAGATCCCAAAGCAGACATGTCAGAGCAAGGTCCGTGCCTGAATAATGTAGAATGCAGACAGAAGCAGGGATTTAATGCTCTTTGACGGCCATGAAAGAACAAAAACCCCTTCAGCTCCGATCTTCTGCCCCTTTAATTCAGCCACTCGTCTGCTGGCCATTAATAACTAGCCTATGTAAGCAGTCAAAACTGAATTAAAAGTGGGGGTGGGGGGTGTTTGCACCTGTAATTACTGTTCATTTATCGGGTCGGGTGGGGTTTGTAAATGATGGCTATAGGCTGGGGCTGGGTCGGATCGCATCAGATTGTTTGGACCCGAATGCAACTCGTCTCTGCCCATTGTTTACATCTGTGACATGTGGAGAAGCCAATATGGCGTCCAAATCTGCTCACATCTGACAGACAACTGTTTAGTTAACCGCAAACCCAACAAAATATGTGTCACAAATTATTATTAATATACTTACAATAACTTAATATAATTCCTATCTGATAGTAATATTATACTACATTCCAGTAAAATAGTTATATAATGATATATAACGTGCTCCAGCATCAACGTGTGGCATGGAGGCTGCACAGTTGCAGAGAGGAAAGCTCTACAGAGAGTGGTGAAGGCTGCACAGAAGTCTGTTGGAGTCAGTCTCCCCACCATCACAGACATTTACACCTCCAGATGCAGGAAAAGAGCCACCTGCATCATGAAAGACCTCACTCACCCAGCACACTCACTCTTTGCCCCACTCCCCTCAGGACGGAGGTTGAGGAGCATCAAATGTAGAACCACTAGACTGAGGAACAGCTTCTACCCTGAGGCTGTTAGACTCATGAATAAATAAAAATAAAATAAAAATAAACACTGCAAAATATCACATCATGCTGATGCTGATCTGTTTTCTTGTTGCTGTGTTCATCTGTGACCATCTGCTCATACAGACTCATGTTCGTGCTGCTGTTTATAATGATGTTTTTCCACTACATTAGGGCTTAGTGTATTACTAGTTGATGTTTTTCTTAGTTAATTCTAGATGTTATTACTGTTTTTCTCTTGCATTTGTTGTTGGATGTAACTGGGACCCCGTGTACATAATCTCGTTTTCATCACATGTACCACATGCGGTGCAAATGACAATAAAGACTCTCTGACTCTGACTCTGATAAATAGAAAATATATATATATTTTTTATAATTAATTATCTAAACTAGACTAAAAGGCAGTCAATAATTATAACTGACTTCCAATAATTTCAAGACCTTTCAGCTAGATTAGCTAGCTAGATTACGACTTCAACTAGTTGATGAATTTGAAATTAACATTTTTAACATATAAATTGTACTTATGTAGCCTCTGCTGGCTTCAGCTAATTGCAGTGATCAGTGTTTAAGCTATATCTAAACTTAAAAAATACATTTTCAGAATTCATGCAAGGAGAGCAGACGATGAATTGTTACCAGAGGCAACAGCAGCTTGTATTATTTCATAATTTGTACTAAATTGTAGCATGATTCAGTCTGTACACTAGCATAGCAAAATACACCCCAGAAGCTACTATCTACTAGCAAAGTTAAATACTAACAGCCTTTACATCAGCTTTAAAGGCTACTTTTAAGCTGGTATTAGCTTCAATTTTGGTTGGATCACATTCACACTGAGGTAAATAAAATAAAATCTGCATACTTGATTTGATTTGATTTGATGTTTATTCATTAATTTTAAAAGAACAATACAAGACAGTTTCATCAGATACAAGAATACAAGTAGGATAAAATGAAGGGAGCAGAAAGAAGATGAAATCTTATTATATCTGCCCCTTATTTCACAGTTTGTTCAACCAATGATAACCTTCAAGCAACATCACAGAATGAATAATTCTACTTATTTTTCTAACTGTAATACACAAACTACATCACAAAATGAATAATTCTACTTAATTTTTCTAACTGTAATACACAAACTACATCACCCATAATTCTACTTACTTTTTCTAACTGTGATACACAAACTACATCACAAAATGAATAATTCTACTTAATTTTTCTAACTAATACACAATTTTTCTAACTAATACACAAAATACATCACACTTAATTTTTTTTCTACTTAATTTTCCTATTTTTTTATTATTTTTTTCTACTTAATTTTCCTAACTGTAATACACAAACTAGATCATAAAATGAATAATTCTACTTAATTTTTCTAACTGTAATACACAAATTAAAAGATGGCACAACATCAAGATGTTCACAAAATGAATAATTCTACTTAATTTTCCTAAATGTAATACACAAAATACATTACAAAAATGAATAATTCTACTTAATTTTTCTAACTGTGATACACAAACGCACTAAGCTACATCATAAGTACAACATAGGTGTAATACACAAACACGCAAGGTTACATCATATATAGTTTTTGAGCAAGTCTTTTTTTACCTTTTTCTTAAATGTATACATTGATTTTTCATTTTTAACATCACTCTCCAGAGCATTCCACAATCGAACTCCCTGAATTGAGGTAGACCGTCCCTTTAAGCTGGTTCTGAATTGTGGTTTGATGAATATCTCTGTCCCTTTGAGATTGTAATAACTTTGTCTTTTTATAAAATTTCTTTGGATATTTAAAGGTAATGTGTTATTATGAGCCCTATACATAACTGATAAAATACTATATTCTACCAATTCCTGGAATTTCAATAAGTTTAGCTGAAGAAACAAAGTGTTTGATGGGTGACTGAAATGTTTTCTGGTGATTACTCTTACAGCTCTCTTTTGTAAAATAAAAACAGGCTTTGTAATAGTTTTGCACGCTTTTCCCCAAACCTCAATACAATAGATTAAATGTGGAGCAATGATTGTGTTATACAACATATGTAAAGCTTTATCAATTAAAAAATCCCTGACTTTATACAATACTGCAATTGATCTAGCTATTTTTTAATGGAATTTACATGATGTTTCCACGTCAGTTTGTCATCAATGATAACACCCAGAAACTTCACTTCACTCACTTTACAGATCACAACATCTTCAATTTCAAATGGATCGTCATCAACAATTCTCTTTTTGTTACTGAATATCATGTAATTAGTTTTATCTAAATTCAAAGATAATTTGTTTAATTTAAACCAAGTTTGTATTTTTATAAATTCTGTTTTCATCATATCCAAAATCTGTTTTATGTCATTACCCGAACAGAAAAATGTGGTGTCATCGGCAAAAAGAACACATTTAAGTAGTCCTGACACATTTACCAAGTCATTCACATATAAAATAAATAACTTTGGTCCAAGCACAGAACCCTGAGGAACTCCACAAGTGATATCACGGAGGTCAGATCTAACATCATTTATTTGCACAAACTGTTTCCTGTCCTTCAAATAGCTAGATACCCACTGTAATGCTGGTCCTCTAACACCATATTTATTTAGTTTTTCAAGGAGAATGGTGTGGTCAATGGTATCAAATGCTTTTTTTAGATCAACAAAAACACTAACACAGTACTGTTTATGATCGACAGCATTAGTTATTTGTTCCATTAAATCCATGAGAGCCATTGACGTAGAGTTTTTTTCTCTAAACCCATACTGACTGCTACTTAAAATATTTTGTTTATCAATAAATTGATCCAATCTGGTCACAAATAGTTTTTCTAGAATTTTTGAGAACTGTGGTAATAAGGATATTGGCCTATAATTATTGAATACACATTTATCACCATTTTTAAAAAGAGGAATTACCTTTGCTACTTTCATGTTATCTGGAAATATTCCTGTTGAAAAAGATAAATTGCATATATATGTAAACGGTTCAATAACATAACTTATTATTTCTTTTACGAACATCATATCCATGTCCACCCAGTCTTTTGATCTCTTGTCTGAGAGATTTTTTACCATTTTCATAATTTCCTCTTTGTTAGTTCCACTAAGAAAAATACTGTTGGTGCAACTTTTAATTGAATGACACACCTTATTATCTACTTTTGGTATTTTAGCTGCAAGGCTTGATCCAATATTTACAAAATATTGATTAAATTCATTTACGATATCATTCTCATCATGTATTTCTTTGTCATCTTTCACAAAATATTTTGCAATGTTCGTTTTTGCTTTATGACTTTTTAGAACATCATTTATTACTCGCCATGTTGTTTTAGTGTCACCATTGCTCTTGTTTAATAAATCACTATAGTATTCTTTCTTGCATCTTCTTATAATCATTACCAATTTATTTTTATATTTTTTATATTTTTCTTCAGCTTGTTGTGTTCTCGTTTTTAAGAAACATAAATACAAGTTTTTTTTTTTTACAAGCATTTCTCAACCCTTTAGTCATCCAAGGTTGGTCAACAATATTTCTTTTTCTACGATTTCTTTGCACACAATTCTTTTCATACAGAGCTTCTAAAATGTTCATAAATTCATCATATGATCTGTTAACATCATCAATATACACGTCCTTCCAGTTTTGCTTCTGTAAATCATCTTTTAATTGATCCATAGCTTTTTTTGATGTGTTTATTATTTTTTTCTTAATTGTAACTTCTTTTGTAATGTTTTGATCATTTCTGTAGATAGTGAAAACTGGTAAATGATCACTTAAATCAGTTGTTAAGATACCACCTGTCATATCCCCATTTGTTATATTTGTGAAAATGTTGTCAATTATCGTAGCACTATGAGTTGTAATTCTTGTTGGTTTTGATATTAACGGATAAAGATTTAAACTATACATTGAATTTAGAAATGTGCTGATGTTATTTGAATCTGTTTTATTTCCCAGGTCAATATTAAAGTCTCCGCACAAGAAAACTTTTTTATTTAAACTCTTTTCCAGTAGTTGTATGATTTTATCGGTGAATATTTCTATATTTGATCCTGGTGATCGATATACACAACTTATGGATATGTTTTTAGCATTTTCGTTTAATATTTCTATTGTTATTATTTCCATAAGATTGTCAACAATTATTGACATTTCTTTAATTATTCTACACTTTATTTCATTTTTGACAAATAGAGCTACTCCACCACCTTTTTTATTGTTTCTGTTTAAATGATATAATTCATATCCTTCGATGTGAACATTATTTTTGTTTTCATCATTAAGCCATGTCTCTGACAGTGCTATTAATGTAAAAGTTCTGTTTAACTGTTTTAAATAATCTGTTATTTTGGATATATTTGCATTTATACTTCTACTATTGATGTGAATAATAGAGAGATCTCCATTTGTTATATTGATGTCATTAAACTTTTCTTCATTATAGCATACTTGTGAAGGAGACACGTTTTCTCTCTTCTCTTCTGTCGCTAATATCTGTAGCACACATAGCTGTCTGGGATTTTTACATTTTTTTATTTACATTCTAATACAGGTAGTCCTCTACTTACGACAGAGTTCCGTTCCCATGTGGCATCGTAAAGCGAATTTCGACATAAGTCGGAACATACGTACATACAATTTTTTTTAAAAAGTACAGTACTGTACAGTTACCAAGCACTTAGCCTATCCTACCGGAAGGAACTCGGCTTTCAAAATTAAAAATTTATATATATATATTCAGTGGTGGGCACAGACCGCTAGAGAGCGCTAAAGCGCTATTCCGCTTACAGTGGACCTAAACTTTTTGTCAGCGTTTTTGTGAATTGACTAACTTTTATAATTCATAAGCGGATTTGTGCTATTTTTATTTAAAATGCAGTACCGCTAATAACTAATTATCTATCAGTAAAAACCAATAAACTTATTTACAAGCTCTTATGCTGCTTGTTTTACCTTTTTCCCCACGTAAACAGCAGAGGAGGAAAGGGTGTGAGGGGGAGGGGGGCAGAGCTGAGAACAGACTCGGCTCTACCATGTAGGTAAATGCCTGGGGGTCCCATTTCAGCAGTGGCCCCGGCCCCGCCTCGCCCCGTGCAGTCACCTACATCACTAACATTGCTCATGCTTGTTAATGTACATTTAACATAAAAATAATTATAGTTACGATGAAAACGATCATTAAATACGCAATAAAAAAACGGTCGATTTCTTTATCCCCCTACTAAAAATGGACTATTCCATCTTGACAACTTCCGGGTCATAGTTGAACTCAGGGGCTAATTCTGTAGCTGGCTGCGCTCGGTGTCTTCATAAATCCGTAAATAACCCCGCTGTTTCAAGCCAAATTAACGTGGCCGGATGATTTTATTGTGTGTTTTGTGATGACCATTCGACGGTGAGTCGTTATTTTTATGTATTTTAGTTACTTTTCATTAAATCTGTTGACTACCTATAGACGCTAACTGTGTCTGCCTGTTACACCGGTAGTGCTGGGTTACTAATGAAATCCGTAAATAACACCGCTGTTTCAAGCCAAATTAACGTGGCCGGAGGAGTTTATTGTGTGTTTTGTGTCGACCATTCGACGGCGAGTTGTTAGTTTCATGTATTTTGGGTTACTTTTATGTATAAATGCGGTGGCGACACACCCGTGTATTTGAGATTTAAACGTGGTTTTAGGGATTAAAAGATCATTCTATTTTTTGTTAATTTCGTGGCCGAATAGAATATATGTACGTAAAGTATTAAATAAATCCTTTGATTTTTGTAATTTCATCCTTTTAGGATCATTTTTGTTACTTTTCAGTTGGCAGTGTAGTGCAAATATTGATAACGCTGCCGGCTATATATAAATATATATAAATATATATATATATATATATATATATATATATATATAATATATATATATATATATATATATATATATAAATATAGAAATATATAAATAGCGGATTAGATTAGCTTCCCCTAATTTTCATAAGACATTTGTGCTTTTGAAATTGTGGACCTAAAAAAATTAATAAGCGTTTTAGAAATTGTGGAACTAATTTTTTAATTAGCGGTGCCCA
>JBBPBX010001499.1:14061-29502 GCA_038048925.1 Garcialebias charrua | reverse complement strand
GGTTCTGCCTCAAGTGGAGGAGTTCAAGTGTCTTTGTGTTTTGTTCACGAGTGAGGGAAAAATGGAGTGTGCAATTGACAGACGGATTGGTATAGCGTCTTCATTATTGTGAACTTTGTACCGGTCTTTTGTGGTAAAGAGAGAGCTGAGCTATAAGGCAAAGCTCTCTGTTTACTGGTCAGTCTACATACCTATTCTCACCTATGGTCACAAGCTCTGTGTAGTGACCGAAAGAACAAGATTACAGATACAGGTGGTTGAAATGAGTTTCCTCCGCGGGGTAGCTGGACTCACCCTTAGAGCTAGGGCGAGAAGTTCGGATATCCGAGAGAGACTCGGAGTAGAACTGTTGCTCCTCCACACCGAGAGGAGCCAGTTGAGGTGGTTCGGGTATCTGGTATGGATGCCCCCTGGACGCCTCCCTAGACGCCTCCCTAGGGAGGTGCTTCGGGAATATCCGAATGGAAGGAGACCACGGGGAAGACCCATGACACGTTGGAGAGACTACGTTTCTCGGTTGGCCTGGGGACGCCTTGGAATCCTCCCAGAAGAGTTAGAAGAGGTGGTTGTGGAAAGAGATGTCTGGACTTCCCTGCTCAAGCTGATGCCCTTGCGATCTGACTTCAGAACAAGCGGAAGATAATGGTTGGATGGATGGGTCTGTCCGGCTTCTTTCCCAGCCATCTGATCCAACTCACTACCAGGTGGTAAAAAGTTAACAGCTTAGCTCCTATCTTCACCTGAGTGTCCAAAACAAACAGCCACAAATCAGATGACATGACTATAAAGTCAATCATTGATCTACAACCTAGGGCATTCTGGTACCAAGTGCACTTATGGACACCCTTATATTTGAACATTGTGTTTGTGATAGACAAACTACTAGCACAAAAGTCTAACAACAAAACATTGCTCGGGTTCAGATCAGAGAGGCCGTTCCTCCCAATCACACCCCTCCAGGTCAGACTTTCATTACCCACGTGGGCATTGAAGTCCAGCAGAATAAATGACTCCCCAGCTGGCACACCTTCTAGCACCCCTGCCAAGGACTCCAAAAAGGCTGAATACTCTGAACTACAGTTTGGCACGTATGCAAAAACAACAGTCAGAGCCTGTCCCCACAGCCGAAGGTGAAGAGAAGATACCCTCTCATCTACAGGGGAAAACTGAAAGTTATGTACCATAACTCATGTTCCCTGAAGGAAAGGAACGAGGTGCGACATAATTGCTATGGGAAATTGTGCCCCACGTAATTGCCTGAGGGAATACAATCACGCCTTTACGGCAGGGGCGTCAGCGTCACGCCAGAGACCCCGCCCTCTGGGTATTTAAGGCGTTTACGCCCATCCTACTTTCTCCAAAATGCACTTCACTGAGCTTTCAGCATTGAAAAGGGCCAGGTATGTTGCACCTCGTTCCCTTCCTTCAGGGAACATGAGTTATGGTGCATAACTTTCAGTTCCCTTATCAGTCAGTCACTCGGTGCAACATAATTGCTATGGGAACGTAATTCATTCACGCCCTTGAAATGCTCAGTAAAATGCATACTAGTGTGAACGTCCGCCTTTATTCAATAGGCATCTCAAGGTTGCTTTCTACTGTGTGTTAGAAAGAACAGCCTGAGTGACATCACACGCAGTAACGTCCAAACTGTAATGCATTGTAAACGTATTTGTTGAGTTCCAGTTCGCAGCCGCACAGATGTCTGCAACTGGTACACACTTGAACAATGACCACGAGGTGACCAAGCCCCGAGTGGAGTGAGCATGTACTCCAAAGGGTACCTATTGACCTTTGCTACTGTATGCCCTTTTTATGGCCTCAGTCACCCAGTGTGAGTGGCGCTGCTTTGATAGTACCCTACCAGTAGCTGGGGTCGCATAGCATACAAACAGTTGGTTTGTTTTCCTCCATTCAGCTGTTCTCTGCATGTAAGCACTTAAAGCTCTTACGGGGCAGAGTACCTTCAGCCTTTCCTGTTCCTAAGTGAGGACAGGAGCGAGAGGAAAAGAAGAGAGATCAAAGTCCAGACTTCTGGGGTTCAGAGTCAAGACCTTAGGAATATACGCAGGATTAGGCCTTAGGGTGACCTTTGACCCATCTGGGGTAAACCTGGTACACATTGGGTGCAGGGACAGAGCATGGAGGTCACCCACACGTTTTGCTGAGCACAGAGCCAGTAGCAGAGCGGTCTTATAAGATAATATCTATCTTAATGTCACTCAGTGGTTCGAATGGGGGATCACAGAGAGCCCCCAAGACCAGACTAAGATCCCATCCAGGGGTCAAGATCCTGTTGGGGGGTCTCTTCCTTAGCACACCCTTCATAAATCTTATTATGAGCGGGTGTGCGCTAGGCGTCCTGCTCCCCCAGCCCTCGTGACAAGCCAAAATTGCTGATAAAAACACCTTAATGGTAGAGAAAGAACAATCTTTCTCCAACAGGTTTTGAAGAAAGGTGAGACGCTGGACCAAGTCACATGAATAAGAAATAATATTTATTTCCATCCACCAAGCTTCAAAAATACGCAATTTCCAGGCATAGAGAGACTGTGTTGACCCAGCTCTGGCGTTTTGAATGGTATTTACCACGTTCTCGGGCAGGCCTGAGGCCACCAATTTGTTTCTCTTAGCCACCAAGCTGAAATTTGCCACAGTTCTTAGCATAAGTGGCGAGGTTGTTCCTTCTGGTGACGTGGCGGGTCCCTGGAGAGGAGCAGGTGGCGGCACCAGCTCCTCCTCGAGGGTCCTCATTTCTGTGGCCCCTTGAGAGACAACCAGGTTAGGGAGAGGGCCCTCCTGCAGATGTATCTCCATACCTCTCTGATCGAGAGTGTTGGGAGGCAGAAGCAATCTGTTGTCATCATTGGGTAAAAGCAGAACAGAATGCCTGCTGGTGTAGATTCTCAGTCGTCCAGGACATGATAAAATCAAAAAAGGCGTTCAATACAGAACAACTGGACTTTATTTGTAACAAACAAGACGTTTCGCTCATCATCCGATAAGCTTTCTCAATTGGAGACTGTGAGAGGGAGAGAGAAGTTATAAGCAAAGCTGGGCCACTGGTGCACACCAAACTAGGTAAATTGGAAGCTAACACACACACATACTTGGGATAACACGTGGCTGTGACCCATTCAAAGTTCTGTGTGTGAAAGCAGAGCTTACAGAAAACACACACACACCCTACTGTATGTAAATTGACAAAAACCACACTTCACACATTGATAACAGGGACCTGTCAAAGTCTTTGTTGGTCTAATTCACAAACAAAGCTCCTCTGTTCTCATCAGGTGTGAGACACTTGGGGACCAAATCCAGGGCTGCACTATAAGTTTTAGAAAGTTGAAATCTTAGACCTCCTCCTCTGTTTAGGAGAGGAGGAGGAGGTCTAAGATTTCAACTTTCTAAAACTTATAGTGCAGCCCTGGATTTGGTCCCCAAGTGTCTCACACCTGATGAGAACAGAGGAGCTTTGTTTGTGAATTAGACCAACAAAGACTTTGACAGGTCCCTGTTATCAATGTGTGAAGTGTGGTTTTTGTCAATTTACATACAGTAGGGTGTGTGTGTGTTTTCTGTAAGCTCTGCTTTCACACACAGAACTTTGAATGGGTCACAGCCACGTGTTATCCCAAGTATGTGTGTGTGTTAGCTTCCAATTTACCTAGTTTGGTGTGCACCAGTGGCCCAGCTTTGCTTATAACTTCTCTCTCCCTCTCACAGTCTCCAATTGAGAAAGCTTATCGGATGATGAGCGAAACGTCTTGTTTGTTACAAATAAAGTCCAGTTGTTCTGTATTGAACGCCTTTTTAACAGAATGCCTGTTTTTCCTCTTTTTGTGGGGAGTCATGGTCCGGAGAGGGTGCAAGTTCTGTATACGAGCAGACCTCCTGACTCCAGTCCGTTTCATGGTTAGGTCTGGTTCACTGGCCTCGGGCCTCATCAGTGCCCTGGAGCCTGATGAACCTCCTGGGGGCTGTGTTTCACCCGATAGGGGGGTGTCGTTTAAGAGCAGGACCGATTCAGTACAGCGAGTACGGTCACACGTTGCAGGATCATTGCTTGAGCAGGGCGTCACCCACTGAGTATAAAGGGACAGTTTCAGCATGAGGATGTGAAGCTGTTCGAGATAGTCCTCTGTGTTGAGCAGTTTTTAGTTTGACTGGTGACAGAAAGTCCAGTCCCCTTCAATTAGAGGGAAAAGGAATCTGATTTAGCCCTGGTGCCATTTCTGCTCTGCATTGAGTGTTTACACATACTGTAGTGTCATCACCACTTCCTTTGTGAACGTGTGATACTGGTTTTGGCCTGTGGGCTTCTGTCGTGACCCCCCGTCACTTACTGGAATCCATTGAATAGGAGCTAGTGGCTAGGAAGGTGGGTTGTCAGGTTCTGTCGGCGTGCACCCCTGGAGCGCGGACATGTCACAGGTTTGTTTGATTTGTGTATTGCCGGCCCTGTGGTTTGCAACGGGGCTGGTACTGGAACACGTGACCCCCTTTACCTGTCTCTGTGAGGACTGACGGGCCTGTATGCAAACGCCTCTGGCATTGTCTGTTGCAGACAGACCGAGGCACCCAGCTGGGGCTTATTGATTGGGCTAACACCCCGTGAGCCGCGAGGGAGGGGGGAATGATGGCCCCCGCCCTTTATATCGGCTGGAATGACAGAGGGGGCCGTGCTACTGATGTTACTGTTTTTTTGGGTTTTTTTGAGTCAAGAAAACAGAGAGGGGCTGTTTTTTGAGCTTTATTCATGCTTATGTGTAACAACATAGTTGACTGTATGTCACTCACAGCAGAAAAGACAGGATTCGTGCATAAAACAAGTCACCAGCTTTTTGTACCGTGCTACAAACAAAGTCTGGGTGTGAAAAGGTCATGTCCCATACTACGTGGGTGGGTGATCCTGTAAAGTCAAGAAGAGGGCCTGGTTCGTCAGGCCCGCTTCTGTCTGGCTTCCCGGTTCGCCGATGAGGTCCTGTGTCGGACCGTCTGGCGGGGAACAAATCTGTTCTTACTCCAGGCGTGTTCAGCCCAAGGTGGGTCCGGCAGTGGTCTCCGCCAGTGCTCGGCCTCGTATGCCGGCCGCTTTTGCGGTGGGACATGTGTGGTTGAGTGGTGTTGAGGTTGCGGAGGTCTGCTCCCAGCTGACTCCCTGAGGGGAGGGGCAAAAGTTCTTCTGGGGATGCCTACCCGGAGAGCCTCAGACTGTTTGCGCTTCTGGTCCAGCCTGGTCTGAATTCGATCCAGAGCCTTTCCAAATAATCCCGTCAGCTCTATCGAGTGGTGCAGAAAAGGAATTCTTTGTCCCTCCGGGAAGTCAGTTAGGGTCATCCAAAGATGGCATTGTACGATGATCACCTCAGCCATGCCTCTACCTTGTGCAATAACTGCTTTCCCCATCATGCGGAGCACAAAGTCTGTTGCCCTGCAGGCTTCTTCCAGCATGTTGGCGGCAGCCTGTCTGTCTGTCGTTACCTGGAGCTCTTGCAGTTTTACGGCCAGGTACGCTTGTATCATGGCGGACATGTTCATTACGCGCGTCGCGAGGCCCTGAGCCCTGTAGCATTTCTTGAGCAAAGAAGCCGAGGCTCGACAGGCTTTGTTGGGCAGAGTTGGTTTCATCCAGGATGACCTGGGAGCCAGGTGGGACGCCAACGTGTCTTCCATTTGTGGCACATTGGCTATACCCGCTGCTTCCATCCCATCCACGTCAAGGAACTACGAGAGCGGCAGCAGCATGGGATCCGTGGGCTGAGTCCAGGTGCGAGTCAGCTCCGTGAAGAAATCCGGAAAGATGGGCATGATGCTGATCTGTTTCTTGTTGCTGCGTTCATCTGTGACCATCTGCTCATGTTCGTGCTGCTGTTTATAATGATGTTTTTCTACTACATTAGGGCTTAGTGTATTACTAGCTGATGTCTCTCTTAGTTAATCCTAGATGTTATTATTGTTTTTCTCTTGCATTTGTTGTTGGATGTAACTAGGACCCTGTGTACATAATCTCGTTTTCAACACATGTACTACATGCGGTGCAAATGACAATAAATTCTCTCTGACTCTGACTCTGACTCTGACTCTCTGACTCTGATTCTTTGCCTCATGGCAGACTGCTGTTTTGAGTAAAAATAATTTCCTGCCAACCTCGTGACTTGTTGACGAGGTAGAGGTTCTGGCCACGGGATCTCCAGCGCGTCCGTTGCTCTGCGACCCAAGTCGAACAGAGCAGGGATCGAAAAGTCAGTCTCCGGGAGCACAGGCGCCGGGTGCGAGAGAGGTCTCCCCCTTGTTCGTCGTACTCAACGTCGGCGTCATCCGCAGAAAATTCACCTGAGGCTGATATTGAGATCTCGTCCTCGTTCATCAAGCCTCGGGTGTCGAAGTCGACTGTTACATCCCCGATGGGAGCCAGCGCATCTGGGTTGTCGCCCCATTCGCCTTGGGTGTTGTCCTCCAGAGCCATGCTCTCGAGCTAAGGCGTGGGAGTGAGAGGTTCAGTAGTGTCCAGGTCTGTTGGCGCCGTAGCAGCGTCCATGGCTTTGGCGACGAAATCCACCCGGTGCCTCCTCACTGCCTCCAGCATCTGGCTGCAGTGTGGGCAAGAGTCGGGCGCGTCCAGCGCCATCTTCGCATGCAGCATCCCCAGGCAGACGGGACAGGCCTTGTGGGTGTCCGTCGCCAAAAGGAAAAAAACGTATCCGATGGGGCAGGCGCGCGAAGTCGGGCTCGCTGTCCTGCTAGTCTTTTTCGGAAGTCTTGTCTTTTGCTTTCCTTTCTCCGGAGGCATGTCCGAGATAAGACGAGCGAGTCCTTCCAAAATCCTTTTTTTTAGACGTCTCCTCTGTTGCGTCACTTTCGTTAGCTAGCCTGCTACGAAATTAGCAGAGGTAGCGATGTGACGCAGTTAGCGCCGTCGAGCAAAGCAGTCTACGGAAAGAGGAGAAGAATATACTTCGGGGTTAAGGAAAAATGTGCCGGACTAGCTTTTGCTAGCCCGGTAGTACGCAGGAAGAATTCTCAGTGCACCCTGTGTAGGGAGCAAGCTCACCTCTGGTCGAGCGATGAAGCACAGAGAAGTCCCGCCAAGAGTAGTTCAGGTTTAAGCGAGGTGAAGGGCAATAAGAAAGTAGGATGGGCGTCAGCGCCTTAAATACCCAGAGGGCGGGGTCTCTGGCGTGATGTTGACGCCCCTGCCGTAAAGGCGTGATTGTATTCCTTCAGGTAATTGCATGCGGGCGTAATTTCCCATTGCAATTATGTTGCACCGAGTGACTGACTGATAAGGGAACTCCAACACACAGGCACCAAATCAGGGGACTACAAGTAGACCCACACCAGCTCAACCCCTTTCACCACTCCAGAGTGGAATAAGGTCCAGCCCTTCTCAAAGAGCTCGGTTCCAAAGCCCATGCTGTGCATCGAGATGAGCCCAACTATGCATGTATCTAGTCGGTACCTCTCAACCTCGCGCACAAGCTCCGGCTCCTTCCCCACCAGAGAGGTTACATCCCATGTCCCAAGAGACAGCTTTTGTAAGCCAGTGTCAGAGCACCAAGGTCCCCACCTTAGGCTGCTGCCCATGTCATCATGCGCCCGACTATGGCTCTTTCTGCAGGTGGTGTATCCACAAAAAGGCAAACCCATGATGCTCCTTTGGGCTAAGCCTGACA
Source organism: Garcialebias charrua (assembly GCA_038048925.1). Classification (NCBI taxonomy): domain Eukaryota; kingdom Metazoa; phylum Chordata; class Actinopteri; order Cyprinodontiformes; family Rivulidae; genus Garcialebias; species Garcialebias charrua. The sequence continues at coordinate 21,826 of JBBPBX010001499.1, read as the reverse complement.
GTACCCCATGGCTAGAAACCCGGTCAACAGGCGCTTGCTGACGAGCCCTTCCCCCAGGCCTGGCTCCAGGGTGGGCCCCGGTAGCCCATGTCCAGAAAAGGGATACTGAGTTCCTTGTTTTTACGTCCATAAAAATCCTATTATTTTTATCAGGAGAAGTTGTTTAAGTTTAAGTTGTCAAATTTTTCTGAAAAGCAAAGAGAAGCTGTTTTTGTTTTTTACTGAGTTTGAACAACAAAACCCTCCTTGGGCTGCCACCTTACCGTGTTGGAGGGGTTTGAGTGTCCCAATGATCCCAGGAGCTGTGCTGTCAGGGGCTTCATGACCCTAGTAGGGTCACCCAAGGCAGACAGGTCCTAGGTGAGGGACCAGACAAAGTGCAGCCCGAAGACCCCTTATGATGAGTAAAATAAATGGACAAAATGTTCCCTCGCCCGGACGCGGGTCACCGGGGCCCCACTCTGGAGCCAGGCCCGGAGGTGGGGCACGCTGGCGAGCGCCTGGTGGCCGGGCTTTTACCCATGGAGCCCGGCCGGGCACAGCCCGAAGAGGAGACGTGGGTCCCCCTTCCCATGGGCTCACCACCTGTGGGAGGGGCCAAAGGGGTCGGGTGCAATGTGAGATGGGTGGTGGCCGAGGGCGGGGACCCTGGCGGTCTGATCCTCGGCTACAGAAGCTGGCCATTGGGACATGGAATGTCACCTCTCTGGTGGGGAAGGAGCCTGAGCTAGTGTGTGAGGTTGAGAGTTTCCGACTAGAAATAGTCGGACTCACCTCAACGCATGGCTCTGGCTCTGGAACCAGTTTCCTTGAGAGGGGTTGGACACTCTTCCACTCTGGAGTTGCCCCTGGTGAGAGGCGCCGAGCAGGAGTGGGCATACTGGTTGCCCCCCATCTTGGTGCCTGTACGTTGGGGTTCACCCCGGTGAACGAGAGGGTAGCCTCCCTTCGCCTACGTGTGGGGGGACGGGCTCTGACTGTTGTTTGTGCCTATGCGCCAAACGGCAGCGCAGATTACCCACCCTTTTTGGAGTCCTTGGAGGGGGTATTGGAGAGTGCGCCTCCTGGGGACTCCCTTGTTCTGCTGGGGGACTTCAACGCTCACGTGGGCAATGACAGTGAGACCTGGAGGGGTGTGGTTGGGAGGAACGGCCCCCCTGATCTGAACCCGAGTGGTGTTTTGTTGTTGGACTTCTGTGCTCGTCATGGATTGTCCATAACGAACACCATGTTCAGGCATAAGGGTGTACATATGTGCTCTTGGCACCAGGACACCCTAGGTCGCAGTTCGATGATCGACTTTGTTGTCGTCTCATCTGATCTGCGGCCGCATGTCCTGGACACTCGGGTGAAGAGAGGGGCGGAGCTGTCAACTGACCACTACCTGGTGGTGAGTTGGCTCCGATGGTGGGGGAGGATGCCGGTCAGACCTGGCAGACCCAAACGTATTGTGAGGGTCTGCTGGGAACGTCTGGCAGAGTCTCCCGTAAGACGGAGCTTTAACTCCCACCTCCGGGAGAGCTTTGAACACGTTCCGAGGGAGGCGGGGGACATTGAGTCCGAGTGGGCCATGTTCCGCGCCTCTATTGTCGAGGTAGCTTATCAGAGTTGTGGCCGCAAGGTTGTTGGTGCCTGTCGTGGTGGCAACCCTCGAACCCGGTGGTGGACACCGGCGGTGAGGGATGCTGTCAGGCTGAAGAAGGAGTCCTATTGGGCCTTTTTGGCCTGTGGGACCCCGGAAGCAGCAGATAGGTACCGACAGTCCAAGCGGCATGCGGCTCGGGTGGTTGCTGAGGCAAAAACTCGGGCGTGGGAGGAGTTCGGAGAGGCCATGGAGAATGACTTCCGTACGGCTTCGAGGCGATTCTGGTCCACCATCCGGCGTCTCAGGGGGGGAAAGCGGTACGCGACCAACACCATTTATGGTGGGGATGGCGTGCTGTTGACCTCAACTCGGGATGTTGTGAGTCGGTGGGCGGAGTACTTCGAAGACCTCCTCAATCCTACTGGCACGTCTTCCACTGAGGAAGCGGAGCCTGGGGACTTTGGGTCGGGCTCTCCAATCTCTGGAGCTGAGGTCACCGAGGTGGTTAAAAAGCTCTGCGGTGGCAGGGCTCCAGGGGTGGATGAGATTCGCCCTGAGTTCCTTAGGGCTCTGGATGTTGTGGGGTTGTGTTGGCTTACGCGACTCTGCAATATCGCGTGGACATCGGGGGCAGTTCCCTTGGATTGGCAGACTGGGGTGGTGGTTCCCCTATTCAAAAAGGGGGACCGTAGGGTGTGTTCCAACTATAGGGGGATCACACTCTTAAGCCTCCCTGGTAAGGTCTATTCAGGGGTTCTGGAGAGGAGGGTCCGTCGGATAGTCGAACCTCGGATTCAGGAGGAGCAGTGTGGTTTTCGTGCTGGTCGTGGAACACTGGACCAGCTCTACACCCTCAACAGGGTCCTGGAGGGCGCGTGGGAGTTTGCCCAACCAGTTTACATGTGCTTTGTGGACTTGGAAAAGGCATTCGACCGCGTCCCTCGGGGGGTTCTGTGGGGGGTACTCCGGGAGTATGGGGTACCAGGCCCATTGATATGGGCTGTTAGGTCCCTGTACGACCGGTGTCAGAGCTTGGTCCGCATTGCCGGCAGTAAGTCAGGCTCGTTTCCAGTGAGAGTTGGACTCCGCCAAGGTTGCCCTTTGTCACCGATTCTGTTCATAACTTTTATGGACAGAATTTCTAGGCGCAGCCAAGGTGTTGAGAGGATCCGTTTTGGTGGCCTTAGAATCGCTTCTCTGTTTTTTGCAGATGATGTGGTCCTATTGGCTTCATCAGATCGTGATCTACAGCTTTCGCTGGAGCGGTTTGCAGCCGAGTGTGATGCGGCCGGGATGAGGATCAGTTCCTCCAAATCCGAGGCCATGGTCTTGAGCCGGAAAAGGGTAGCATGCCCTCTCCGGGTCGGGGATGAGGTCCTGCCCCAAGTGGAGGAGTTTAAGTATCTCGGGGTCTTGTTCACGAATGAGGGAAAACTGGAGCGTGAGATCGATAGGCGGATAGGTGCAGCATCCGCAGTGAAGCGGGCGCTGTACCGGTCTGTCGTGGTGAAGAGAGAGCTGAGTCGAAAGGCAAAGCTCTCAATTTACCGATCGATCTACGTTCCCACCCTCATCTATGGTCATGAGCTTTGGGTTGTGACCGAAAGAACGAGATCTCGGATACAAGCGGCTGAAATGAGTTTTCTCCGCAGGGTGTCTGGACTCTCCCTTAGAGATAGGGTGAGAAGCTCAGTCATCCGGGAGGGACTCGGAGTAGAGCCGCTGCTTCTCCACATCGAGAGGAGCCAGTTGAGGTGGCTCGGGCATCTGGTTAGGATGCCTCCTGGACGCCTCCCTGGGGAGGTGTTCCGGGCATGTCCCACCGGGAGGAGGCCCAGAGGAAGACCCAGGACACGCTGGAGGGACTATGTTTCTCGGCTGGCCTGGGAACGCCTTGGGATTCCCCCAGAGGAGCTGCTCCATGTGGCTGGGGAGAGGGAAGTCTGGGCCTCCCTACTTAGGCTGCTACCCCCGCGACCCGACCCCGGATAAGCGGACGAAAATGGATGGATGGATGGATGAACAACAAAACACTACAAAAGCAAATACAGTAGAGTGAAATAATAAATTATAAAACAAAAAGGGGAACCAAGCATGTGGCGGCATTGATGGAGCAACAAAACAGTGCTTGGTTTAGTTTGGACTTAATTTAATGCAGATAAAAATGGAACCACAACAACAGTATAAAAGCTTTAAATGAGATATCAAAATTTCCCATTTTTGATTTTCTTGTCGCAACAATTTTAATGAGTAACATTTGATAGTCTCTGACTGTGTAAGAATCTTACAGTGGTTTTGAAAAAAGACCAACCAAAAATAAACAATTTGTTACTGATAGTGGATCAGCAAAAATAAAATAAATTAGACAATACTATTTGTAAATGACTCATTGACTGTCTGGATAATTAGAGCAACAGGAATGTCTTAAAGTTAGGCTAGATATTGCCCTTGAGACACACGTTCAGATAAATAAATGAGCACAACCGGAAAATGTATGTTAAACATGTCATCGCTTCATTCCTTTATTAAACATATCTGTCGTGGTCAGTCTTATTCTTCTTACAGAATTGTGATTGTTGTGCTTCTAACTGTTGCTCCAGAAGAAAAGACTCCCAACGCATTGGAAGCACCAGCGAGTGTTTGGCCTTCACACCTGCTGAATCATCCCCAACAAAATACCCTGGCACCATGAGAATGACGGAAATGTGAATGTCAGGAAGACAAAAATGAATATCTGAAGGAATGACAAAATGAAAAGGATGTAAGAATTAATGAGGAGGTCAATATTAATACTGATCTCCTTTTTATCTTAATTAATCTACTTATTCAGATTGAATAGTAAATTCACGGATTCTGTTCTTTTTCAGTTTACCCAATATTTCTGTGATCTTTATGATGGATAAATACACAAAGCCATTAAGTGACAAAGACGTTAACTTAGTTTGATATGTCAAAGAGACACTATCATTTATTTAAAATAAATCAACTAAATTAACACCATTACACTTGATTGACATGATTTCACTTTCTTTCAAATTAATACGTCAGCAAACTTAAATTTAACACAACAGACATAAATATTGGATGTTAACATATTTAGTCTGTGGGCATTTCAGCTTAAAATAGTTTCCAGCTTAGATAGAGAGGGAAAGATTTAGGAGGAGAAATATGGAGGAAGAAAAGTTAAGAGTCAGGGAGTTATCTTGATGTGTTTAACCAGAAACATGGCAGTTCTCCGGCCGATTAAAGCTACACGTTGGTACCCTTGGCAAAGCATTTGACGACTTGTTACCTCGTGAAGATGGTCAGTCTCCCTCGGTCCAGTTTGGTCAGTTCGTTTACCATTCTCAGCGTCTCCAGACGTGCGCCTTGACTCGAACCGAAAGTAACGGCAGCTCCTGGTGCTGTTGTTCAAGATAAGACGTTCCTTAAAGGAATGTCAATAAAAGAGAGCTTTTCAGCTGTTGAAGATGGCTTATAACTTGGCATGTTATAAGTCTTTAACTGAATGACATGGTCATTAGCGTGTTGACCAGACGATCATCAGTTCTTTGGAGAAGACCATAGTTTGAGGCTTACTCCAGCAGACTTTTAGAGAAAGTAAGATGTGAAGGTTTTAACTGAGACGTGACCCAGAAAATGTGTTCTTTCTGATTGGCCGAATGGCATCATAAGTTGATGTGAGGATGACATCAACATGTTGAAAGGGGGTCAAAAGATTAGTTTGTCAGAAAGATAAAGTGTTAGTTTCAGATGTCAGCATTTTATCATAAAACTGATTCCTTTGCTTTAACACTTTAACAAAATACTGTTGGTTTGATTAAAACAACGTCATTAAGCATCACATATGGGACCTATTAATGATAATAGCTTGATTATTAAATAGGACAAAAACAAAAGTCTTTGGGTGTCTAGATTGTCCTGAGCTCAAGCTAAAATGAATGAGATAAAGTGTTCCTTTTATCTTCACATGCAAGTTCGAGAGGAGAGGAGAAATCCTCCATGTACAACATTTTGAATTAAGCAGAGTATTTGATTTATCTGACATTAAAATGTACTGATGCTCTTACAAATAAAATTATTCATTTGATCACATCAGCCTAAAATCAAAGATAGAAATAGTCTCTTATTGGTGACTATGTTATCAGATTATAGCTAAATGAATAATTTTGTAGTAAATGTCTTGCTTTACTGAGAGGTCAGTAAAGGTCATCACTGGACAGTTCAAAAACCTTAATTTGACCCTGGGTAGGTCCACTACAAGGAGAATATGACAGACTGAATAAGTGTTGCAGAAGAAAACTACAATTCAAAACAAAAACAGCCAACCAGATTACAGACCATTAAATAAAAACGTGGCATTTAAACAGTTTTAATCATATTTTAATAATTTAATGCATTTTGAAAAGGTGTGAAACCCTAATTTATTTTCTAGTTTTATTAATATCTACCAAAAAAAAAAAAAAAAATCTATTTAAGATTGTTCATGCTTCTTGAAAAACAATGGCCCTCATGCACGAACATGTTCGTATTTTTATCCTAAATTTCTCCTACTTTTGTTCGTACGAAGCGTTCGTAGGAACATGCCACGTCAGATTCAACAAACTCTTCTATCCACAGGAAAAGTGTGTAAATGGCTGCGCAAATATGATGAATCCCACCTGTTCTATCAACCTGAGCGTGCACGCGGAGAAGTTATTTACATAATTCCCACCCCTCAAAACACCATATAAGGCTACGTTTCCTGCCTCAGAGGCAAAACGTGTTCGTTCATAAAATGACAGCGAAAAGTAAAAAAGAAGAACTCTACCGGTGCAGAGATTGAAGTTCTGCTCTCTGAGGTCAAGAAAAGAAAGTCTGTCCTTATTAGCAGCGTCACTCATGGGAGTAAATGACCAACTAAAGCCAAAGAATGTTTGTTTATAAGAAATGTGGACCTTGAAATAAACATGTGACCTGGTGGCACACTGGACAAAACATTGCACTAGTTAGCGAGACCTCGTGGGTTTGAGTCCCACGAGGTATGACTGTTTTTTTTTTTTTTCCTTCTTTCTTTAGATTATTTATTCATTCCAGATTAAAAAGACTTTATGCTTCATTTCTTGTTGTATTGTAAATAGTTTTCTTGTGTTTTTTAAATCTAGAATGAATTAAAAGGAGAAAAAAAAACGTTGTCCCATGTGGGACATGAACCCATAATGTTCGACACTGCGACACAACGCTTTACTGATTGAGCTATCTGACAGCTATGACTGTGACAGGAGGAGGTCAATCTAAAATCTGCGTTACCGAAGTCTGCGTTACCAAGACAAATTAAACTTAAATTAATTCATAATTTAAGTTTGTTTCAGTTTGAGATCTTCATATTGATATTGTAGTGTTAGAAAACGGCATTGATAACAAAGTGATTTTAATTTAAATACTTTAATCCATTAGTCAATATTACATTTAAAATTATAATTCGACTTCAAACAGAACCTATTGTCAAGAACAATTGTGGTGCGTGACTTTTTTAAACTCTAAATATTTTCTAGATAACGAAATATGAAGTTATTAGTGGAGAAATTCCGTCTGGAAGACAGCAGACTGACGCTCCTAAAATATATGACAGGTCCGGACCACTCGTAAATTTTGTTCCTATCTGAAAAAAATCGTAGGATACGAAAACATTGTTGAATGCCGCAAATGATCCTAAATCACTCGTACGCACAGTTTAAGAACAAATCTGTGCGTACGAACGGTCCGTGCATGAGGGCCAATGTACCGGTACAACTGAAGTTAAACCAGCAGCTTAAAAAAAATTAATTTAGGCTTCAGGTTAGTAAAGAAGTATCTACTTCCTCCTTTTAGCAATTACCTTAGCATCATCTTGAAAAAACTAAATCTATAATTAATTTAAGATATGTCTGTACAGTTTCTTAGTTATTACAATTTCAACAAGCAGGTAGTCTTAAGCCCCATCTGTGAAACCAGCCTGTTCCAACAAACTGGATTTGTCCAAAGAGTCATCTACAACAGGTAAGTTTTATATAGTTTTCACAGAACTTGAAATAAACAAAGATTTTAACTCCCATGTAGATTTTGTGGTTTTGATTGGAAGGCACAATTAAAACATTTGTAGTAGCCTTTCATATTTATTTCCTTAAATCTATTAAACCGCACACACACACACACGTACGC
>JBBPBX010001499.1:0-14024 GCA_038048925.1 Garcialebias charrua | reverse complement strand
ACACACACTTGTTTGTCACAATCATTCTACTATTTCTGGTTTTACTGTAAAAATGCAGTGCTGTGAAGAAATGTTCATCCTAACAGATTTTTCTGTTTTGTCTCAGTTTTGTGTTTCTGCTCATTAGAGTAAACCCAGAATACTGATCTCAAATCAATCCATCCTGTGTTTGGTTCTGCTTTGGGTCCAAGTATTTCTGTGTATTTGTTCAGTACTGTGTTCTGTTGAGCTGTTGTGATTATATTGTCCCCCGCCCTCATGTGTTGGACTGGTCGTGGGGGCAGGAGAGGGGTAGGAGCAGGGAGGAGGGACCGGAAAAAGGGAGACGAAGAAGAAGAGTCCGAGAGCGTGTTGTTGTTAGCAGGCAGCTAGCAGTGTGTTCGCTCGCGTGTGTACCGCGTTTTCTGTTGAGGCGTGAGCTGCAGCCTCGGTAATAGCAGCTCATCCCTGTTTCTAAATAAACCCCGTTTGGCTGGACTCCGTCTGCAGTCTCCGTCTGGACTCCGTCTGCAGTGTTGGCGTCATTCTCAGTCGTCCATGTCCTGGATGACTGAGAATCTTCACCAGCAAATCCATCCATTATTTTTCACATCTCTCTTTTAAACTCCACATGGAAAACTTAAGGCCGGGGCAGAGCTCCGCGCTGGGCCGAGCGCTGGGCCGAGCGCCGCGCCGAGCGCCGCGCCGAGCGCCACGCCACGCCATGCCGTGTGAGCGCGGTGCGAGCGCCGTTGCACAAGCCTTTGAACGCTCGCGCGAACGCGCCAAGCTCAACTTTTACGACCGCTCACGCGCGCGCGTTGTCTCACAATAAACTGCCCGGTCGCGGACTGTTTTGTATGTTACACAAATGTATTAAATATCCCTTCTTCATCGCTGATCGGACTTTTCTTTTGTTTTTTTGCCAAAAGTCAAGTGATCGCTTGAAGCGGTCACCATTCACTTCCTCCTCCGATGAGGAGGAATGAATGAACTTGTCACAAGTGAACTAAACTCATGTCCAACGTGGATGCGCCAGCTTCTAAATATTTCCTGGTGTGCTTTTCTGCTGTGTGGGCTGAAGGACCAGCGCTCCCTGTTTTAATTGTATTTTTAAAAACTTTTTATGAACATATAAACACAGAAAACCGCTGCGCAGCCCTCTGCATTTTCTTCTCACAGACCCAACATTCTTCTCAGACCCGACCTGTCAATCAATTCAGTAGGCGTGTCAGCAAATGACCAATCAGTGACCTCAATTTGTCCCGTAGGTAAACGCTCCACCCTGCTTCTGCTCAAATGACGTCAAGTATTTGGAGCAAAAATGTTGGAGCTCACACGCTGCTTCACGCTGAGCTCTGCTGTGAACCCCCCACGCGTAGCACACGCGCGTGGCGCGGCGCTCGGTCCAGCGCGGAGCTTTGCCTCACCCTTTAGTAAGGAAACTGAAAGTAAAATGTTGTTTATTTTTATGAAATAGATCCGGTCTAACTCTGAATGCTATGAAACACCTTGTAACTGTGACTTTTCTTCCCTCCATCGACTACAGTGACATTATCTACATGTATGCTCCTACAAGCACTCTGCAGATGTTGGATGCTGTCCATCATGGTGCACTAAGATTAATAACTGGCTCCCCTTTGTCAGCCTCGGGTCTTGGGGGTCGGATCTCTGATGCTTCACGGTCACTATTGAATGTTCTATTAGAGAAGCCTTATACACTTGTGCATGCTATATAAATACCGGTTCAAACCGGTTCAGACCGGTTCAAATCCCGGTCCGGGGCCTTTCTGGGTGGAGTTTGCATGTTCTCCCCGTGCATGCGTGGGTTTCCTCCGGGTACTCCGGTTTCCTCCCACAGACCAAAAAACATGCTTGTTAGGCTGATTGGTGACTCTAAATTGACCCTAGGTGTGAGTGTGAGAGTGGATGGTTGTTTGGTGTGAGTGAGACAGGTCCCTCTTGTAAATGAGTCCCCGTGACTCAACGAGGCTAGCCTATATAAATAAAGGTTGAATGAATGAATGAATAAATAATAAATAAGTCTCTACAATCTGGTCATGTTCCACTGCCTCTAAAAACTGCCATCATTAGGCCTCTTCTGAAAAAATTTAATTTGGATCCCGACATTTTTTCTAATTACCGCCCAATTTCACACCTCCCTTTTCTGTCTAAAGTGCTGGAAAAAGCAGTTGCTGCTCAGCTGCAGGACCACCTACAGCAACACTCTCTGTATGAGAAGTTTCAGTCTGGATTCAGAGCAGCTCACAGTACTGAGACTGCATTGCTGAGAGTTACCAATGATGTCCTCATGGCTGCTGACACTGGTTCTCCCTCCATCCTTGTCCTCCTTGACCTCACTGCAGCTTTCGACACTGTGGACCATAGTATCCTCCTCCACCGTCTTCATGTGGAGGTCAGTCTCTGTGACACTGTCCTGGACTGGTTCAAATCTTTCTTCTCCAATGGGCTGGTATGTGTTAGTCTTGGCAACGCCATGTCCCAGACAGTCTGTGTCTCCTGTGGTGTTCCTCAGGGGTCAGTTTTGGGGCCCCTGCTGTTTTCCCTTTACATGCTGCCTTTAGGTCAAATTATTAATCAGTTCAACATTTCTTTTCACTGTTATGCCGACGATACACAGCTTTACATCAGGACTGGAGCATCCTCATCTTCCCCATTGTCATCTCCATCTTCTCTCACTGCCCTCTCTACCTGCCTGGAGGAAGTAAGGGCATGGATGAATCAGAACTTTCTTCAATTAAACTGCTCCAAGACTGAGGCCATACTGATTGGCACCCCTCACCAGGTACAAACATCAACTATAACAACAATTTCCTTTTCTGGACAAGACATCCCCCTCTCCACCTCTGTTACAAATCTTGGAATAAAAATGGACTCCAATCTTACATTTGAAAATCACATTAAGCTTCTGTTTAAAACTTGTTTCTTCCATCTTAGAAACATCTCCAGACTTCGCCCATCCCTAATTTTTTCTGATGCTGAGAAGCTCATCCATGCTTTTGTCTCCTCCAGGCTCGACTACTGAAACTCCCTGTTTATTGGAATCCCTGGTAAATACCTTCAGAAGCTTCAATATATTCAAAACAGTGCAGCAAGGATTTTGTTGAGAGTTCGTAAATTTGAACATATTACGCCCATTCTCCATAACCTTCATTGGCTTCCTGTCGCCTACATAATTCAGTACAAAACGACTCTCATTACACATCAATGCTTACATGGAACTTCCCCAGATTATCTAAAGGACATTCTTGCTAAATATTCATCCACCCGGTCTCTACGGTCACAGAAGAGTAATCTCCTTCACATTCCGAGAACCAATTTGAGGACCATGAGCTTTCAGTGTGGCTGCCCCCCGCCTATGGAACTCTCTTCCTGACTGCCTGAGAGCTCAACAGTCACTGGTTGACTTTAAAAGCGGCCTGAAGTCCTGTCTTTTTAAGCGAGCCTACTCTGCCTCCTCATGATTCTATCTTTGATCTTAGTTGATACTATTATAGATTTTATTTGTTTTATTTGACCTTTAATTTTGTTGCACTTTGTAGCACTTTGAGATTTTCATTAATGAAAAGTGCGTTATAAATTAAATTCATTATTATTATTATTATTATTATTATTATTATTATTATTATTATTATTATTATTATTATTATTATTATGCTCACAACCACACACAAATAGATGCAGGGATGCACATGCAGGTATTGTATGTAGCTTTGTAGATGTGCATGTGAATACATATGCATGTACAGTATATGTATGTATGTATATATATGTAGGTATAGGTATATATATTTATAGAAATCTACTGCAAAGCCATGAATATTCTAAGTCTTTTATACATATGTATTTTGTTGCTGTGTTCTGTCATGTTCTTTGCAGGTTTAGTCAAAAGTCAAAGTCAAAGTCAACTTTATTGTCAGAATTGCAATATGTACAGGACATACACAGGATTGAAATTGCATTTCTCTCAGTCCCTCGGTGCAACAGTAACCATCTAAACACTAAACACTAAAACATTTAATAAACATAAGCATAAAATAGTAAAAGTGTAACACTGTCCTGAGTTTTTTCATAGTAGTATAAAAGTATGAAAATTTACACCAACACTGAAACACCAAACACCCCTAAAACACCAAACACCCAATGAACATAAGCATAAAATGAAATAATAAAAGTGTAATACTGTCCTGAGTTTTTCATAGTAGTATAAAAAGTATAAAAAGTATATCTATAAAATAAACTGAAGGTTCTAGCATTGACATTTGCAAAGAGTGGCACAGCAGCATATGAGTTAATGTACACAGTATATGTATGAGGTAGTTGATGTTGGTATAGAGGCAAAGTGGCATATGCAGTGAGGCACATAAGGCACATTTGGCATCCTTAGATAAGGCTAGTCAGAGAATACTGTATATGTATCAGCAGTAGTGTAGATATAAAAGTAGTGTAAATGTAAACAGTAGTAATAAATGTAAAACAGTAGTAATAAATGTAAACCGTATTAATAAGTGTAAACAGTGAATGTAAACAGTAGTAAGACTATAGGCAGTAATGTAATACAAACATTAGTTACTATTAGTTACATTACTTAGTTTAGGTTAAACTAAAATAAAAATGAAATATAGTTTGATCTAAATGTCTGTTGTCTTTTAGACGAACGACGTAGGATTTGGTATTCCTAATAAATTTTGAAGTCTATGGCGAGACTCATCAAAATGAATAGATAATCTAGAATAGAAACGATCGAATCGGTTCAATTTAGAAATTGTGAGACCAGTGTAGTTTATTGTACCTTGAGTAGCTTTAAACTACATTGACTCTTCGACGATTGAGATTTAACAAAACGAACTGCATGTTGGCATAGTTAAATCCATATCATTCATTAACCAATGTTAATACAAAACCTTTTTGGCTGGGAGTGTTCAGAACCAAAAATATCTCAACTAATGACAACAGTAATGACTAAACAACACGGAAACAACGTTTCACTGCTTCGACACACTCTTGTCATCAGATTCCAAAGATGTAACACACAAGAAAACAGGTCTCAACTTTATGACCGAGGTCAAATTAAATCTCGTGGATTTAAACAGTTGTTAAGGTTAGTTTTTTGTTGTGAGTTTAGGCTTAGCGTTTCTAAGTTCAAATTGGACAATGTGACTTATAGGGTGGGAAATTACGGTAGTTTAAACCTGATTAGTTTATTTACTAACTTGTGCTTGGACGACCTTATTATCCCATGAAGTCGGTGTGTTTGTGAGATCTTTGTCTTTTGTGGAGTCATTGAACGCCTTGTAAGGTTTGATCTGATTTCGATGTACCCATTTAGCAATTGGCTCTTTGCGGCCTTTGCTGATTTTGATTTCGTAGACGACTGAGGACACTTTGTCTGTTATCAGATGAGGTCCAGTCCACCTGGGCATTAGTTTGCGGGCGAGAGTTCCGGTCTCGGACCCTCCTTTCCCAGTTGCTGGGGCGAACGTATAGTACCAGACTCTGTCTCCCACTTGGAGTTCATCGTGAGAGGCCTTCTGGTCATAGTACGCCTTACGTCCATCAGCGGATTTTTCCAGGTTTTTCTGGGCGAAAGCAAAAGTGTTTCTGAGGTGTACATTCAAGTCTTTCATGTATTGTTGTGTGGTGTAGGCTGTTGCCATGGCGGCGTCGCCTGGTTGGTACAACAGGTGTAGAGGGAGAGTCATTTGTCGACCGGTCATCATCTCGAAGGGAGAGATGCCAGTTGATGTGTGTGGAGTGGCTCTTATGGCCATGAGGACCAGAGGGAGTTTCACGTCCCAGTCCTTGTGGTTTGCAGCCACGTATTTCTTCAAAATACTCACCACAGTTCTGTTTGCTCTTTCTACTTGGCCTGAAGCCTGTGGGTGGTAGCCGACATGAAAGTTGGCCTTGACGCCTAGCGTCTTCCACAGTTCTTTCATCACTTCACCTGTGAAGTGTGTACCTTGGTCTGAGTTCACCCGAAGGGGAAGTCCAAACCTTGAGAATATATGATTCATTAACAACATAGCAGTGGTTTGTGCTGTGTCGTTAGGAGCTGGTAGGCATTCTACCCATTTGGTGAATGCACAGGTTACCGTGAGAAAATATTTATTTCCTCTAGAGCTCTTAGTGAGTGGTCCAACCCAGTCGATCTGGAGGTCAGACCATGGGAATGCAATGCCTCTGCTTTGCAGTGGTGCTCTGTGAAGTGGTCTGGTTGGCTGAAACTGGCCACAGACCACGCACCCTTCAATGTAGTCCTTGACATCCTTCTTCATTCCAGGCCAATAGGCAATTTGTTTTAATGCCGTCAGCGTGGCTTTATCTCCTTTGTGTCCTGCGGACGGGAGATCATGGGCATGAACTAACATCACCCCCCTTTGGTCATGGGGAACCACGAACACAGGTGAGGACGTTGGTCCATGAGCGAAAGTTAAGATGCCCTTGATTAGTTTTAGCTGTTTGCGCAGCTGATAGAGGACCTTAAGGTCTGGATCGGAATCCAGGTCGTCTTTAGACGGACTATTTTTGTTCGGATCGGTCAGGTACAGTATCATGGAGTTGATAGCAGGATCCGACTTCTGTAGTTGGATGATGTCTGGGTCAGTCAGTGCAGGTCGTACAGAGACTGCGTTGTCAGCAGGTCTGGCTGCGGCCTGGGCACGTGTGACTGCCATAACCCTGACCGTAGGTTGTATTGACAGAGTCTTGATTAACCAGGAGGGGTCGAAGGACCATAGAGGACCTTCGTCGGCTCCTTCTTTGGCTAAGGAATCTGCAATGTCATTGTAGTGCTTGTCATCGCCTGGGACTCTAGAATGTCCTGGAACTTTCTTCCAGTAGATCTGTAAGTCGTGTGATGTCACCAAGTGATCACACGCTATGAAAAGCTCTTTGTGTTTGACCACTTTTCTGTCGCTTGTTAGGAAACCGTTCTGTTTCCACACAGCGAGGTGACAAGCGAAACTCAAACGAGCATAGTTAGAGTCAGTGCAGATGACTAGCGTCTTGATAGAGCGTTCTACTACCATCTGGAGAGCTATTAGGATTCCTGCAATCTCAGCGTACTGAGAAGTCTGAGATCCTAATTTGTAGCTGAAAGTTATCTGCTCTTGGTCTTGGAGGAGGACCCCTCCAACACCTGCTCTGCAGATCTTGTCGCGGAGGAATGAAGATCCATCCACGTACAACGTTGTCATATCTTTGCAGATATTGTCATCAAAGAAGTGGTGATTCGGGTCTTCAGTTACTGGGGGTTTTACCTCAACCGGCGGCTGGGTGGCTGGTACATCTTGTGTACACTTCTGGCAGATTGCCAAGTCCGTCCCCAGATGTGACTTCTTGTTTTGACCATAACGTATGTCTAGGTTAAAACTTTGAAGCGCCATGAGCCACGTTGCAACACGTGAGTTTGTCACCACACCATCTCTGATGCGTTCACTGTTAAGAAAGGTCACTGGCTGGTGTTGTGTTTCCACAATGATTTTCTGTCCACCAATGTAGCTGGAGAAATGTTTAACTGCCCACACTGTGGTCAGTAAAGCTTTCTCACAGTCTGAGAATCTCAACTCGGGGCCTGCCATCGTTTTGCTGGCATAGGCTACTACACGTTTGTCTCTGTCGTGTATCTGGTACAGACCTGCACTTATGCAATGAGCTGAGAAGCCCACTTCCAAGTAAAACTCTTTGTTGTAGTCTGGGTAGACTAAACAAGGGGCTGACTTGATCCTGTTTATAAGAGCGTCCATTGCCTGTTGCTGTTTGTCAGTCCAAACAAATGGTACGTCTTTTTTAAGGAGTTCAGTCAGTGGTTTCGCAAGGTCCGCATAGTTTTCGATGAATTGGTTCGAGTAGTTACACACGCCCAGAAAACTTTGTAGTTCTTTGAGATTGGTGGGGACTTTGAGATTGTCGAGGCCTTGGGTGCGAGTCAGCTGTGGTTGTACTCCGTCAGGACCTACAAGTAGGCCAACGTAGTCCACTTTGGTTCTGCACCATTGACATTTCGACAGCGATATTTTAGCACCAGCAGTTGTCAGCTGATTCAGAACGTGGTCGATCTCAGCCAAATGTGAGTCCAGTGTTGGCTGTCTCAAAAGGACATCGTCCACGTAGATCAGTGTCCCACGCTCGTGGGCGTCTGGACATGCTTTGTTCAAGAAGATGTTGAACTCTGCAGGTGAGTTAGCGTAGCCAAAGGGACACCTGTTAAAGGTGTACTGACGGCCACCAAAAGTGAAAGCTAGTTTGTACTGGTCCTCGGCGCGCACAGGGATGGTCCAAAAACCAGAGGCGACGTCGAGAGTCGAGAAGTACTTACCATTGGTGACCTTGGGCAGTTCCTGTTGGAGTTGCGTCATAGGCCATCTGGATAAGGGAACTTGTTTGTTTAGCTTTCTGTAGTCTATAGTGAGTCTCCACTTACCATTTGGTTTTAACACCGGCCATAAAGGCGCAGAGTAAGTGCTGTTACAGTATCGGATGATACCTTTTTCTAACAGGTCATTAATGATTTCTCTGATAGGTTGATGTGCTGCCAGAGGAATCTTGTACTGTCTGACAAATGCAGGGGGAGCATTAGGCGGGGTTGGGATGCTCACTGTGTGGAGCGTGGTCAACCCACAATCCATCGAGTCAGTTGAGAATGATTTCTCATATTTTAGAAGAACTTTGCGAAGTTTGTCCCTTTCTTCATCAGTTTTCAGGGCGTCGGCTTGGGCGACCACCTGGTCAATCTGTGAAGCAACTGAGAGGGGTTCTTGTTCTTTGGGGAGCTCCAGTGAGTCCCCTTCAGTGTCGTAAAACCTGTCAACAGGTAGTGCACTGTAAGTTTGGGGGCATAGACTGTCTCCTTTGTTGAAACCGAACCTGCGGACAGTGTCCTGGTCGGACTCAGTGGGGGAGAAAAGAGCTATGGCCTGTGTTGGTTTCGTGAACAAGACTTGCCCCGTGTGTTGATATGGGATCAAGTTCTCTGGGAGTCCTCCCAGAAATGGAATGCTTAGCTCAAAATCATGAAAATCAGTAGAGATCAACCATCCTAGCTGTGTGTTTTTTGGGATCAGTACCTCTTCTGTGCTTGTGTTGCACACAGCAACAGTCGTGGTTCTGCAGTCGAGGGTCACTTGGCATGTGGCCTCCATGGACAGTCCTAAGTTGAAAAACATAGGAGATGGTTGAAAGTATGCCTGTTTTGTGCTACTAGCTTGTCCTTTCATGATGTGACACATCACTGGCTTGTTCATAACCTGAGGTGGTACCGCAGTGTTATGGCTGTTAGCAATCTGGCAGACCTCTGGAATGGTCTGTCCAGCCTTAAGGTTCTCTGTGGTCAGCACAGGAGAGTCCTTTGTGGCCGTATCCAGTGACCACAGTACATTGTTGTTGATGTCCACTCGGACACCTAATCTTACCAAAATGTCGGAGCCTATGTAGGTTGCATGTGGTAAGTTCGGGACCACGAGGAACGGGTGATCCAGTACTCGTTGGTTCCAGATCAGTTTCAGGTCAATGATCCCTTTTGCGGTCATTACCTGTTTATCGATGGGGTCCAACGAAAAGCGGAAAGCCTTTTTGTTCATTTCTAGACCCAACTGTTTTTTAACCAAGGTTCCATAGAAAGCTTGGCTGATCGCTGATTTCTCCGTCCAAGGAGACAAAACAGCATCATCGGTGTGGGATCCTTGGATCTCAACACCTTTGACTACCTGCGGTAGGTAGTGTTCAGTGAGTGCTGACTGTTTCAGCTCGCAGAGGAGGCTCTCTTGTTGGGCCTTTTCTGCCTCACCTGTTGCTGAAGGTTCACTTACCGGGATTGTGCTCTCGTTGGAGGACCCCTTTGTGCCTTCCGCGGTACCTGCTGTTAAACAGTCAGTGTCACCATGTGTAGGCATATCGATCGGCAGTGGTTGGCTCACTCTGGTCCACATTGTTTGATCGCCATAATCTATAATCGCGTCAAAGCGGTTTATAAAGTCTTGGCCAACCAAAAATGGGAATGAGTCAACGGTGGACACGTGTACCGGGTGGTATAGCGTCATTTCACCAATCTGCATATGAACCATGGCTATAGCTGTAAGGGTTGTACTCGTCTCTGAGAGTCCCTGTAGTACTACAGCACATTCTTTGAGGGGTATTTCCCTGTCAACCCCGTTAGCGGCTATCCTTAGCTCCTTCAACAGTGTGGGAGACATAATGGTTATGTCAGCCCCACCATCCAGGAGGGCCTCTTCTGTGAGGACCCCTTCTAAAGTGATTGACAGGTAAGCCTTCTTAGCGGGCCCCTTCCTGATAATGTTACACAGGAACCTACCAGGTTTTTTCCGACGTGTGTTACGTCTACCATTGTCTGTGTGAATTTCATTCACCTGTACTGGTAGTGCAGTCACACATGGGTCTGAGTGATCGGTCTGTGACGAGTCATTGTCTTTGGTGAGTGCGCTTTCCCCCCCTTTTTCTGATGAGGGGCTCTCGGACTCTGTAACAATGATGTCATGGTTACAGTCAACATCTTGTTGACTGTCTATACCCTGATTGTCAGCATCCTGACCATCAGTATCTTGGTGACTGTCAGCAATCGTGGCATTGCTGTTATTTGTGTGTTCTGAGTCACTATCAATGATAGTGCTACACATCACACCAGGTTTGTTTTCCTTGTTTGTTTTTTTCAAACTTTCTAACAACCGACGTATGTTCTCCATCTCTTCTGAAGACAGAGGTTTAGGGCCTTTTTTCTGGAACTTCTGTGGGTTTTTCCTCGCCCCAGACTGTTCAGTTTGAGGTGCAGGAGCTGGCGCATTGCTCGGGGGTCCTCTCTGGGACCACCCTCTTTCATATGAGTCTCCTTGGGACCCATATTTCTTTTTCTTTTGGAAAGCCTTCCTTTTTTGATGGGGCTCTTCCTCTTGATGCGGCCTGTACCACTTAGGGTCTCTGGACCCCTTTTGGTCTTTGTTCCAGCGGACACCTTCATTTTGCGGTCTGTCAGGTTGGAAATTTTGCTTATTCTCGGCTTCCTTAAAAGAGTGAGCTGGCGCTCTTGCTCCTTCAAGGTCTAGCGTTTGGTATTTGACCTTTTCACCAGGACACACTTCAAAGGGTGTCTTGTTTGGTGAGCGACCTGTAAAAACATCTATCGCGCACTCTCTTATGTCTTCGATGGACCTCCGTTTATAGTTTGCGCTGACATGTACTTTCTCTCTTATGTCAGGGCAGAGGTTTTGGCTGAAAATATACTTAAACCCTACCTCCTCCTCCATTTCAGGTTCGCATCTGTCCCCGAAATAGGCACGGAATATTCGGTCATAATATGACCTTGGGTGTTCATTCCTACCTTGCTTGATGTTAGCTGCTGTTATGATGCCATCGGGCCCCGTGCAAGGAGAAAACTCCTTTATCAGCGCAGCACAGAGAAGACTGTAGTCTTTCATCACTGCTTCTCGTTGACGCTTCATAAAAGCATGCACCGTCCTGTCCGATGTTAACCTTAACAGACAGATTCTATCATCATCTGTAGCTTCTGGGAAGCGTTGAAGCTGGAAATCAAGGTCTTCGAGATAGATCTTGGTTTCGTGTGAGCCCATTGGGCCAGGGGCGAAGGTTTGAATGCTTTTCGCCATATTCCGTAGTTCAGCCATTGATAGAGGTATTTGTGGGTTATTATCAGATCCACCCACCGGTGCATCCGGTGGGATTGTCGGTTTTAGAGGCCCTAAGGGACGGCGCGGTGGTGTTGGAGGGAGTAGTGCATCTGGCATGGGCGGGGGCGGTGGAGGAGGGAGTAGGTCATCAGGTATGGGAGGAGGCAGCGGAGGCGGTGAGTTCTCAAGGTGTTTACTCATGAGACCCAAACATTTTCTCTCTTCTTCAAAGAGTTTGTTCATTGCTGATGCACGCTCTATTTTACAACTATTCAGTTGGACTTTTAACCCATCATTTTCACGTTGTAACATCATGTGCTGTTCTTGTGATTTTCTATAATCTTCTTGCAGCCTTGTGTACCGTAGTGATAATGATTCCAGGGTGTCCGTGCATTTTTCCAGCGCGTCTCGTGCCTCCCCACAATCCGCCTGAAGCGACTTGTATTGATGGTAATACGTATCCTTCTCCACCACACATTTTTCCAAATCATCTTGTGATTGGTCAAAATCCCTTTTTAACACTCTGCATTCTTCGTAGAGACTACGCGTTTGTTCAGCGCTGCCAATACTCGACTGTGTTAAACTCTTTACCTCCTGCTGTAAAGCGGCAACCTCCATTTGTGCTGTTAAACATGATGTAGAGACAGCCCGGCGTACAGCAGTTTCAAAGTCTAGCTTGGCCTTTAACAGAAGGCTTAATTTAGCCAAACGTTTATCTCTGTCTGCTTTCTTTTCAGCCGTTGTGGTTCCAGCTGTTACAGTTTTTAATGCACTGTCCACATCTGCTTCCTCCATCAACTGTGTCTCTTCATGGTAGTTTGTGATGGGCCCTGTGAGTGAAAATAAGGCACATTCGATCCAATCTGCTTTGGTCGGGTCGTGGCCTTGAGGTGGCACAGGCTGCCCTGTATCAGTGGTGTTAGGGGTCTCACCCTCTGTGCCTGCCATCTTTTATCTGGATTTTCAGTGAAAATAAAAATAAAAGATGCTCTGTATTCGTTACTCTAAACTTTTCACTATTTGAAAATAAACAGGAAAGTTTAAATGTACACAGGATAACTGGGAGATGATGTGTCAGAGAGAAGGAAGAGAGGAAAAAAAAATTCAGTTATCTGGAGTGAAAACTGTACTTTTGTTTGTTATTTTAAATTCTTTCGTATTTAAAATAAGCAAAAATGTTTGTCTGTACCTCTGTTATTCCAAATAATTTATTTAAAATAAACAGGAGTTATTGTTTGTGTACAGAACAAATTTAAAAGCTGGTAACTCACCATAAAAATGCTGACTTTTTATGATGTTTTTTAAGAAAACTCATCTGTCAACGTCTTTTAACCAACAGGGGGCAGCTTCGAGTCTTAATTTTAATCACGAGGAAACTGATTTTTCTAATCAGTATTTAAACTAAAAACAACCTTGTCAGAGTTAGTTTCTAGTGTATCAGTGATAAACGCTCGAACCGCGTACTTTTCAGAGACAAATCTATGTTGTTAGACAGTTTAGATGGCTTTAAAGAATGTTTAAACTCTCAGTGAAACTCAGTTTGTTCTGTCAGCGTGTGTGTGTGAACTGCGTCTGATTGTCACTCAATGTGCATCAGGAAATGACGACAAGAATGGGCGGGCCAACGCAGCGTGCGTAGCGCGTCACCAGCTTCTTACGTGAGCGAGGCGGAGCTCGCTACAACATACGTGACGTCAACAAATCAATCACAGCATATGTAGTTCAATCTCCAAGCATTAATGGCGAATGTAGTTTCTCACCTTCGACCAATGTAGCGCCGGAAATGACGACAAAGTGGGCTGGTCGCAACGGCGTGCGACGTGATTGACAGCTCACAACAGCGAATCAGCGTTCGCCACAAGATTGATTGACAGCTCACAGCTCTCGTTCATCCAATCACAGCTCATAAACAACGTGTAGGACACGTCCATGTAACGTTAGCTCGCGCACAACAGACCACAACTTTATAGACTCTTAAAACAACTCAAACGCTTCAATTTAACTCCCCAAAACTCTGAAACATGCGGCGAACACACCTAGACAGGCCAACTTAGTTACGCTCAGTAACACAGCACTGCAGCTGTTGAACAAACACGGACTCACTCGGAGCGCGTAAAGGTCGGTTCCGGTCCACTTCGTCGTGGAGCAGAAACTTGGGTCTGAACAGAACCACTATCCGACTACGTTCTACAGTAATATGCTTCTATGACCTGCTCTAACATGAAAAATGCCACAACAGCAATCTTGTAGATGTTAAATTAGCTTTCAGGCTTCTGACTCGGCGGTCAAACAAAGCGTTGTACAGGAGTCTGCGTGAACTGGACCGAAACGACCAGAACCACCACAGACCACGGCTGACAAAACTTCACCTGAATGCTTCCAACA
>JBBPBX010001498.1:78236-99728 GCA_038048925.1 Garcialebias charrua | reverse complement strand
CACACACACACACACACACACACACACACACTTTTGTTTAATCAATCAACATTTTCAATAGAAGTTATAGATAAGCAAACTGAAATTAGCATTTTGAAGTACTTTGAATTGCTGTTTACCCCAAAATCTAAATTAAAACTATGACATATTTATTCTGGATGTATTATAGGTACGTGAAGGTAATAGGTACAAGATAAATGTACATTGTTAATAATTATGCCTGTCAATTTCTCATTATTTTATTGTTTTGGCCTGCAAGAGGACCCCTGCTGGTCCATTACTGTAACGCACCATGTTTACACAATGCCTAGAGAAAGCTAACGTCAGCTAGCTTGTATTTACAAGTTTCGCTCATTTTATCGCAGTATATTGTCCATAAACTTTGGTACATACTTGGTAAACTGAAGAAAGTACAGCACGTTCCAAATCGGCGTCCAACTCGTTGTTGTGTCTTCGCAAGTTGTGCTCCATACAAAACCTTCTGACACTCATTACCGAGTAATGTGGAGCTCCATGGCGACGCAAAACGTTACTGATTTCAGAGTGTGGTTTTCCTCTCTCAAAAATGTCGATGATCAACGCAGAAAACGGTTCAAGTGCAGCCATTGCCTATTATTTAGGAATGTTTTGTTTTTATTCCGTCTTCATCTGCTGTAAAATTAATTATTTGGCGACTTCCGGTACGTCATTTCCGGTATCGCTACAAATTAAAACAACAACCGTATTTACGCAAAAACCAAATCGCACCCTTTTTTTATTTTTGCAATTTCTGTTTTTCTAATTTTGTTTTAAAAACGAAATAACGAAAAAAACCGTTTAAAAACCGTTTTTGTAATTTTGTTTTAAAAACAAAAAAACGGAATAACCAAAGCTTGTTTGGTTATTTCGTTTTTATTTTGAAACGGAATAACCAAAGAACGAACCATACACGGATTTCGTAACTCGAGGACTACCTGTATTTGGCTCCGAGTTTGACCACTTTTTCTTGTGAATGTGAAATTTTCCCAGAAGTCCAACCTTAGACCAAATGAGGTACCTACTCTCAAGGACCATCCCACAAGATAGACATGCATTAATTTCTTCAGATCAGTTACCGTATTTTGCACCTCATGCACATACTTGTTCATCTGCAGCAATAATGGAAAATGCACAGAGAATTTTTTATGATGCAGCTTTCACGTTAAAAGGGATCAATCTGGCTGTTGAAGAAGGAAACGGCTGCCGAGAGCGAGTGATGATGTTTTTCTGAGCCTCTTCATTTCTGACACCGAAAAATATTTCAGGAGGACGAAGAATATAGTGATGAGTGACCTTTTTCTTTTTTTAACCATGTTAAATGCATTTTTCAGAAAAAATAAAAAAATAAAAATTTACTAGTCATTCCCTCCTCCTGGGTCACATGGGCTCCGCTGAACAGAACAGAAGTCATCAAAATTTATTGTTAAATCAGTCACTCACCTCTGGTGCATATTTTAACTAAAGTTTTACAATTCTTTCTGTGTACAGTAAATATGTTTTTTAAATACCTGTATCTCATTTAAGCTTACATCCAAACGCATGAAATGGAGCAGAGGAGACAACGAACGGGACGGGCTACCCCTCATGTGAAAGTACATTTAAAAACAGCAGCCGTTATCAAAAGTGTTTAACTATAAAAATCAAGGGCACTAATTTAATGAATATTTACCATATTTTACTGGTACTATGCGACTCCCGGTCATATAACCTCAATAAGACTTCTGGGTAATATTTATTAGTAAAAAAAATTATAAATAATTTTGGTTACATAGGGGTTCGGCACTGTTGTTCAGTGATTATGCTTGGACAGTTCTTGTGTTCATTTTGTAGGTTTAATGGTTTCAACCATGAGTCAGACAGTGAAGCATCATGAAGACTTCTGACGATCATGTAGTCTGTGTTTGTATTTGGAAAGTCAGCCATAGTCTGTGAAATGCTAGCCTGGTTTAAACCAGACCCTTGTCCTTCACTTCGCTTTGGACTAGGGTCTGGCATCTCTGCCATAGACAACGATTTCTCCTGGAGATTTTTGAATGGACCAATCAGAGAACAGGAGGCAGAGTTTTGTTAGTTTAGTCTGGTGAGGTCCAGGCTATTCAGATAAATTGCTCAGAAACCACTCGGTGGATATTTTTTCTGCCACCAGTGTGTAATTATATGTCTTTAATTTACTGACTGTTGGCCTAGATGAAACATTTGAGATAAAATTCGATTTTTTATCATTTATTTTCGTAGCGCACCCGAGGCTGTTTGGAAAATATCAAACCGAAACTATTTAATATCCAGCAGATTTGACCATTTCGTGAATTGATTTAGGAACTGTTAAGCTCAGGAACACTTCTGATATAACGTCAGCGGTGAAATATATTTTTTCTCAGCAGAGAAATAATAGTTTTTTACCTTGTTTTGATGAAAATTCGTTCGTGGCGGCAGCCATTTTGAATGACGACGTCAGTCGACATCGTTCAAAACTCCGCCTTCTGCTCTCTGATTGCTCAGGAACACTTCTGATATAACGTCAGCTATGAAATATATTTTTTCTCAGCAGAGAAATAATAGTTTTTTACCTTGTTTTATTGAAAATTCCTTCGTGGCGGCAGCCATTTTGAATGACGACGTCAGTCGACGTCGTTCAAAACTCCGCCTTCTGCTCTCTGATTGGTCCGAACAAAAATCTACCGGAGAAATCCTTGTGGGTGGGTGCAGTCCCAGACTGTGCAGTGAAGGGAAATGAGAATTGAGCGGAGCTGTGCAGGAAGGCGAGGGCCAGGCTAGTGAAATGCCATCCGATGGCAGAATCTTGTACTACAAAAAGAAAAAGCTGCACATAAAGCTGCTGGAAACGGGCACAGATTCTGGATAATGAACGGTGGATGATAGCGGCTAAGTAACCGGAGTGTTCATTTATATACAAAATTATAATTGATCAGGGTATATGCAGGAATAATGAAGTTAATTTCAATACCTTTTCAAGACTTTTTAAAGACCTTCCAAAATAAATTCAAGACCTTATCGTCACTTTGTTTTATTAAGCAACAAATCTTTGATTTACAAAACTGCTGTTGTTTTCAATTAAATCCGTGAATCTCAAACCTACAACAGAACTGAGATACAGTGGAAAGAAAAAAGTTCAAAAGAAGAAACTGAACCACGACTAGGTTTAAGAAAATATAGCTTAGGTTACAACAAGACTCGTAGCTATTTTAAAGTAACTTGGTTGAACAATGGCGACTAAGAAATAAACACGGTTATTCTCGGCGACAGGCCTCAGCCATTCTTGAAAATCAGGCATCTCCAACCAGGAGTCCGAAAACTTGCATTTACCCATTGTTCTCACGGTCTCGCGGCAACTTATTTGAACACACAGACTCAACTTGGAGATAAAGCAGCCATGCATGCGCACAAGATAGGCCTAGCCGTAAAAGCTGTTGTAACCTGACACTCTAAATTTGTGCGAAGCAGTTTCCGAATCCTCCACGGTGAGGAAAACAAATATTAGTCATACATACTTTTTGATGTCAAATTATTTAAAGCTAGAATAACAGCAAAAAATAATAATAATACCACATCAAATCGCTTTCAAGACTTTTTAATACTTTTCAAGACCCTTAATTTTCCCAAAATTGATTTATCAACTTTTAATAACTTTCAAGACCCTGCATATACTCTGTTATGTGTGTCTTAGAGACAGGTGCGTTCTATAGCATGAGAATTACGATACTTTCAATCTGAAATATTTACTTGTAGTCAAATATCAAATGTATCTGAAAAGCACCGTAGTAAAATTTGATTTAACCTCAGCTGTGCATCTTTTCATCGCTGCTCTTTCAGAGCACTCACGAAGTGAACGTGTCCATCAATTTTTTTTGATCATATATTATCAGTTAATCCTTACATAATAATAGTCTTATGAAAATATCTTGTTCTGTCAATCATACTGAAACCAAAATGGATTTTTTATTTAGATGTACTGTAAATATTCTGAACCTACTTTCTGTTTCAGCATGGCTTCTTGTTCTTCTCTCTCAGTTTGCAGCTGCACATTCCACTGCTCCTGCTGGTTCAGTTTCTCCTGAACGGCTGAGATCTGTAATTAGATTCACAAATTTAGTTAAAGTACTTTTATATATATATATATATATATATTATATATATTATATGTATATATATTATATATATATATATATAAATATATATATAATGATATATATATCATTTTGAGGTTTGCTTTAAAGCCCATTTCAGTTGTACTTTTTAGATAATCTGTGATTTTGTAAATATGTACCATCCGTCTCCTGTCGTCCAGCTCAGCTCTGAGCTGCTTCTCCTGCTCGCTCAGTCCCCCCAGAGCCTCCTGCAGCTGATCTCGCTCCTCCCTGAGAGACAACACTCTGCGCTGCAGCGTCTCCATCTCCTCTGTGTGGGCCTGACTGCTGGCTTCCTTCTCAGACAGCAGACGGGTTCCATCTGCTCTCACAGACTCCAGCTCTTCAGTCAGTCTCTGAATTTAATAGAGATGAAATCAAAGACAATGGAGAAAAAAAGGCATTTAAAGTATTTAAAAAAAGTTAGTTTGCTTTCGTCGTGATAAAAAAAAAAAAAAAGCTCTGTACAAGTCCATATCACAAGCTCAAATGTGACTACTGTTACCATTTGTATATTTTAAATGTAAAATTATTTAGTCTTGCCTGGATTTTGGACTCGAGAGACTGAATGCAACTCTCTTGCTCATTCCTGATACTCTGGATGTTTTCCAGTTCGACCAGCCGACTCTCCAGTGCTGCAAGTTCTTCTTGGAGGACTCTACTCTTCTCCTGAGATGCATTCAGTTCCTCCTGTTTCTCTGTCATCTGAAACACATTACCAGCAACTATTCATGCAAACCATCACCTTCCAATAACAAAAAAACATTCAAAATAATGCTTATAAGGGTGATAAAATTAATACTGTAAAACAATATTTATTCCCTAAAACTTTAAACAAGAAAGGGAGAAAAATCTCACCAGCTTGACATTTTCTTGAAGGTCAAACTTTAACTGGCCAATCTCCTCTTTGGCTTTCTCCAACATCTCTTGAAGTTGTTCAATCTGGAGCATGGAGCAGAGTACAAAAATTAATGGCAATAACCTCAAGGAAAGGGAGAAACAATGAGACTGACATGAACCCAATAAGAAAGAATATAAAGTTTGTGACTGAACCTGCAGTGGATATGCTTCTTCCTCATCTGTCAACGGCTGTGATTTAGATATGAGCTGCTGCTGGAACTCACATTGCATCTATGAAAGAAAAACAGGGAACTGCTTCAAGTCTTTAACACACAGTAGGCTTACCACAGCCCTTACACTGTTATCCATTAGGATTTAAAAATATATATTAGAACTAGCCTGGTTAAAACCAGACCCTGTCCTTCACTTCGC
Organism: Garcialebias charrua; assembly: GCA_038048925.1. Lineage (NCBI taxonomy): Eukaryota > Metazoa > Chordata > Actinopteri > Cyprinodontiformes > Rivulidae > Garcialebias > Garcialebias charrua. The sequence goes on along the minus strand of JBBPBX010001498.1, from coordinate 94,293 downwards.
TTCAGACTAGGGTCTGGGACCTCTCCATTTTAAAACGATTCTTGCTGGAGGCGTGGGCTCTGCTGAGGAACAAAACCATTGGATATTTTGAACAGGGAAAGCATTCTGCTCCCTCCCCTCAGAGCCACCCCCCGTGCTCTGGTGAACTTGACAACTGCTCCGCCTCCTGCAGCTCTTCTCTTGCTGCTGGCTGCCGCGCTGCAAATTATGTGTTTATATGTTAATAAAACGTTTTAATAAAATACAATAAAACCATGGATCGCTGGTCCAGCTCACCAGAAGACCAGAACATCTGATGGGACTCGGTCAGCAACGTAAAACCCGAGTTTAATTCTCGTGACAACCTCAGCCATTTCCTCCTTGTTCATTTCAGCGGAGGGAGAGAAGGAGGAGGGCGCGAGCGATCACTTGACTTTTGGCCCAAAAAACAAAAGAAAACTCCAGATAAGGGATTAAGAAGGGGAAATTAATAAATTTGTGTCACATATAAAACAGTTCTGCATCGCTTTGAATGAGAACATGCCGGTGCTCGCTGACTGCGCGCTGGCAGAGCCCTTTTATAGGGCTCTGCGCGCTGGGACAGGTGGGGGCGTGGGTTAGGGTCCAAAACTCCGTCCCTTCTGTTCTCTGATTGGTCCGAACAAAAATCTACCGGAGAAATCCTTGTGGATGGGAGAAGTCCCAGACTGTGCAGTGAAGGGAAATGAGAATTGAGCGGAGCTGTGCAGGAAGGCGAGGGCCAGGCTATATTAGAACATAAATAAGATTAGGAATGAGATCATCAGAGGTACAGCACAGGTTGAAGAGGGAGATAGAGGAGGATGACTCTCTGTGGAGATTCCTGAAGAGGGAAAAGTCGAATGATATACCTGTGTATACCGTATATATATTAAAATATGTTTATTTTATAAATTATAAAAACTTATAAATTAATTTTTAAAAGCTAACATGAGGATTTAATCACTTCCCAGATTTTAATCAGTCAAAAGTCAAAGTCAACTTTATTGTCAAAACTGCAATATGTACAGGACATACTGGTACACAGGATTGAAATTGCATTTCTCTCAGACCCCCGGTTAAAAGGATCTCATGAATTAGGATCTTCCTTTAGATTCACAAAAAAAGGGGTTTTGATCAAAGCCACCCTGAATCTTCATCCTGCTAACATTAACTTGATCTTTTTAGCCTCACAGGCTAGTTTACTAAATAATAGTACTGTACAGTAATCTCAAATCAGAAGAACGCTAGTCTTGAGCCAACCATGTCAAATTATCCTGGTTTTATTGGTCTCACAAATACCAGGTCAGTTTGAAGAGCAGCAACTAAACCAATTATTTCAACTGTGGTGATACAAATCAGATTTATCTGCATTTTAACATTAATGATTAAAACTGGATAATGACGGAGTTTGTGTGTGGAATTTGCAAACAAGTCATTTCTGTTGTAAAATTAAAGTCAAGAGATTTTCAGAGCTGCTGTAAAGAATAAAACTGAGAAGAGTCAGGCGAACCACTCTGTTAATCCTCATCTGATGATCAACTATGGAATCATACAGCAGTTCATTCTGGGGTTTTTACCATCTGCATCCTGTCCTCCAGCTCTTCTCTGAGCTGCTTCTTCTCCTCTCTCTGTCTGTCCAGGGTCTCCTGCAGCTGATCTCTCTCCTCACTAAGAGACATCATTCTGCACCGCAGCGTCTCCAACTGCTCTGTTTGGGACGGACCATTTTCTTTCTTCTCGAGAATCAGAGCATCTCTTTCTGCTAGTGTATTTGAATGCTCCTCGGTCAGAGTCATAATCTGTTTCAAAGAGACGTTGCAGTTAAAACTTTAAATATTGAAACTGAATTCAATCTTAACTTTATTTATTTATGAAAATACCTGTTGCTTAAAATCTGCTTCTTTCTGCTCGTACAGGTTTAGCAGGTCCAATTTTGTCTGGAACTCATCTTGGAGAGACTGCAGGCAGCATTTGGCCTCTGCAAGCTAGAAATGACATGACAGCCTAGATTACTTCTGGAAAGGTTAAAGTTTTAGTAGATCAAAATGGATGAAAAAATAATTTGTTGAATAATTCTTTGCACGTCACAATTTTTCCCCCTTTGTTGTTGGAGCTCAGCTCGAAGTGAACAGAATTACGTTTGAGTGGACAAAAATGATCACAATCCATCACCTTTACCCGCTTCTTCCTTTTCGGGTCATGGGGCGAGACACGGGGTACATACTGGACAGGTCTCCAGTCCATCACAGGGACACACAGAGACAAACAACCGTTCACTCTCGCACTCACATCTAGGGACGATTTAGAGTTATCAACCGGATTAACATGCCTGTTTCTGGTCTGTGGGAGGAAACCGGAGTACACAGAGAAAACCCACGCATGCATGGAGAGAACATGAAAACTCGACCCAGAAAGGCCCCCGGACTGGGATTTGGTCCGGGGGCCAAACTCATATTACAGTGAGTAACATGCTCACTGAGAGGTGGCAGCTGGTCACAATCCAATATGAAGAAATATTAAAAACAGGCAACCTGTAAGCTGCTGCTGCTCCATATGTTCTTTACCATTTTTCCAACTAAGTCGGTCCAAGTCCATGTTTAGAGGTTAGGTTGAAATTTGATCTTTGGCATGAAAAACTGATAACACTTCAATCTCAAAAAAGACAAAAACGATCCAGGCTGAGCATTGTGTTGGAACACTGAGCCTGTATATTCAGATTGTGTTCAAATGCAGGTTCAATTACAGGTTGTGCAAATAGTATTTTTCTAAATGGAACTAACAAAGAGGAAATAATGAATGTAGTAAAAAATCTTACAGACAAGAGATCAAAGGACTGGGTGGACATGGATATGATGTTTGTAAAGGACATAATGAGCCATGTTATTGAGCCGTTCACATACATATGTAACTTATCATTTTCAACAGGAATATTTCCAGATAATATGAAAGTAGCTAAGGTAGTTCCTCTTTTTAAAAATGGTGATAAATGTGTGTTCAACAATTATAGACCTATATCCTTGTTACCACAGTTTTCAAAAATTCTTGAAAAACTATTTGTAAACAGACTAGATCAATTTATAGATAAACAAAATATTCTAAGCAACAGTCAGTATGGGTTTAGAGCAAAAAACTCTACATCAATGGCTCTCATGGAATTAATGGAACAAATAACTACTGCTGTCGATCAAAAACAATATTGTATCAGTATTTTTGTTGATTTAAAAAAAGCATTCGATACTATTGATCACACCATTCTCCTTGAAAAACTGAACAAATATGGTATTAGAGGACCAGCATTACAGTGGGTATCTAGCTACTTAAAAGATAGGAAACAATTTGTACAAATAAATGATGTAAGATCTGACCTCTGTAATATCACATGTGGAGTTCCCCAAGGCTCTGTACTTGGACCAAAGCTTTTTATTTTATATGTGAATGACTTGGTAAATGTGTCAGGACTCCTTAAATGTGTACTTTTTGCTGATGATACCACTTTTTTCTGTTTAGGTGAAGATATATAGTTCTCACCTCCTTCTACAGGTGTGCAGTGGAGAGCATCCTGTGCTCCAGCATCAATGTGTGGCATGGAGGCTGCACAGTTGCAGAGAGGAAAGCTCTACAGAGAGTGGTGAAGGCTGCACAGAAGTCTGTTGGAGTCAGTCTCCCCACCATCACAGACATTTACACCTCCAGATGCAGGAAAAGAGCCACCTGCATCATGAAAGACCTCACTCACCCAGCACACTCACTCTTTGCCCCACTCCCCTCAGGACGGAGGTTGAGGAGCATCAAATGTAGAACCACTAGACTGAGGAACAGCTTCTACCCTGAGGCTGTTAGACTCATGAATAAATAAATAATAAGAATAAACACTGCAAAATATCACATCATGCTGATGCTGATCTGTTTTCTTGTTGCTGTGTTCATCTGTGACCATCTGCTCATAAAGACTCATGTTCGTGCTGCTGTTTATAATGATGTTTTTCTTTCCACTACATTAGGGCTTAGTGTATTACTAGTTGATGTTTCTCTTAGTTAATTCTAGATGTTATTACTGTTTTTCTCTTGCATTTGTTGTTGGATGTAACTGGGACCCCGTGTACATAATCTCGTTTTCATCACATGTACCACATGCGGTGCAAATGACAATAAAGACTCTCTGACTCTGATATAGAACAAATGTTGGAATTGATAAAGACAGAATTTGTCAAGATACAAACTTGGTTTAAAATAAATAAATTATCATTAAATCTAGAAAAAACTAATTACATGATATTCGGTAATAAAAAGAAAACTGTTGATGTTCCACTCAAAATTGAGGTGTTGAGATTTGTAGAGTGAGTGAGGTGAAGTTTTTGGGTGTTATTGATGACAAACTGACATGGAAACAACACATAAATTCTGTAAGAATAAAAATAGCTAAATCGATTGCAGTACTGTACAAAGTCAGAGACCTATTGAATGATAAAGCTCTGTATTTGTTGTATAACACAATCATTGTTCCACACTTAATCTATTGTATTGATGTTTGGGGGAATGCGTGTAAAACAATCACAAAGCCTATTTTTGTATTACAGAAAAGAGCTGTAAGAATTATCACTAGAAAACATTACCGTCATCCATCAAGTACATTATTTTATCAACTGAAGTTATTGAAGTTCCATGATTTGGTAGACTATAATATTTTATCAGTTATGTATAGGGCTCAAAATAATGCATTACCTTTAAATATCCAAATGCATTTTGTTAAAAGACAAAGTTGTTATAATCTTAAGGGGACAGAGATGTTTGTAAAACCACAATTCAGAACTAGTTTGAAGGGACGTTCTACCTCAATCCAGGGAATTAGATTATGGAATGGCTTGGAGAATGTAGTTAAAAATGCCAAGTCAATGTTTACATTTAAGAAAATGATCAAAACAAATGTGTTAAAAAAATATATGAAATAGCGTAATGTGTATTGTATTAGTTAGAAAATTAGAAAGAGTTAGTCATTTTGTACTGTTGGTTGAAGATTATTATTGTTTAATCTGATTGTTGGAAAAAGTTGGTTGAAGATTATTATTGTTTACATGGTTGATTATTGTTGTTTAATCTGATTGTTGGAAGTAAGGGGCAGATATAATAAGATTTATTCTTCTTTCTGCTACCTTTCATTTTTTAAATATTTTGTACATTATCATTTATGAGATTGTCTTGTATAGTTTCTTTTGTAAAAAAATGAACAAATTTAAAGGGGACCACATGTAAGTATTTAAAATTTTTAGGTTATGTCTGTGTGCTATCTTGACAATATTAATTCATTTTAATGTCTGTGTGCTATCTTGACAATATTAATTCATTTTAATACACAAAATAATTCTTAGATAATTAATTATACCCTTTTTAATTCTGCCATTTTTAACTTTCGTTTTGAACGACCAGTTTCTGATACAAGTTCTGAAGTTATTTTATACGTCTACCTTATAATGTTTTGCTAGTTTTTTGATACTTCGTTAAAAAAAAAGAAAAAAAAAATCTTTTGTTTTTTTCTCCCTTTTTGTTTTCTATTGTTTATTGTTTGTTTGTTTATTGTTTAATGAAATTCTATCACTGCTGTTCATTGTTCTTTAGTTTTAGCAGGTCGCTTTTGTAAATGAGCCCATGAGGTTCAAAAGATTTACCTGACTAAATAAAGGTTGAATGAATGAAAAAAAAAAGTCCACGCCCTTCAACGATCTGTTTACGCCCTCTGTAACAGCCAGTATCTGTAATGTGTTGTTGTTTTAAAATTAGCTCTTTTTTATTACTCATTTGACTTACTGTTAGTGTTAGCTTAAGATAACTTACCGAAACCCGTCTGAGCGCGCCGCAATTTGCTGCTCCTTTTAGCATTAGACCACCCGAATCCGATGCTAATGTTAGCTTGTTCCTCTTCCGGTGTTCGCCAGCTCCGCTCGTTGCACGCAGAGATTTTGAGAGTTATCGCTGTTCCAGTCAAGACAACATAAAGTTCACCAAGTGTCTCCCGTAAATTAATCCGTAAGGAGAAGGTCCTCGCTGCTGCGAGGCTGCTGCCTGTACAGCAACGAGGCTGTACAGTTGAAGCTCTGCTCCATCGCGCCAGAAGAGGGTCCCGTTGCCGCAGGTCCCTACGCCGGGGGTCCGCTCGTTTAATTTTTGCCGGCTGCGCGTTGGGAGCGATCGCAAATACACTAAAAATTGAACTAAAACATAAAAATAACAATTATACTTTATTTATAAAGCCATTTAAAAAAACACAGCTGCAACAAAGTGCTGTACACATGAAATTAAGAACATATAAACAAAAGATGAGATGAAATCATGAAAAACAACAGTCATGTGTTTAATACAGAAGTGGGTTGAGCCTAACCAGGGGTTGCTAGGTGAGGGGCTGGACTCAGGTTGGGGTGGGTTGTGGCAGATTGGCTGCGGTTTGTGACGTCACAAACCGCAGGAAGTGAGAAACCAACCGTTTATATCACAGACAAATAAATCTACTTAGAGTAAATAAACCACTGGGTGCATTTCTTTGGCCTTAGGACTGTTTTTTTATGAAGTACATACCGGTACCCAAAGTTGAGTAAAAAAACATTAAAAAGTGAATTTTGCATGTGTGGTCCCCTTTAATAAACATAAACATAAACATAAAATGCAATGCAATGAAAACCTCTGGGTAGATACCAGTCTACGAGGTTGTGTTGCTGGGTTGTGTAGCTGAAAGTAGCTGTTATGAGTTTCTCCTCTTGAAGCCTTTTAAATGAAAACTACATCAAAAAGACGCATTATGTAAAACTGGAAGAAAAAAAAAACGTACTTTATAAAAAAGTGATCAATTTAATACTCATATAACAGTGTGTGTCATGCTATCTCTAATGGGACCATAATGCGTAGATTTAGTACAAAAAACATGGTTGCCATGTATTTCAACAATAGTTTGTAAAAACTAATTTGCCTGATAAGTCTGAACATATAAACAGTATCATCGGTCCTACTAAAGATAAGTTACCTCTTGCTGAAGTTGTGTTAGAGTTCCATCATCTGCCTGAAGCTCTCGGGACACCATTTCTGCTCGCTCATTTTGGATTTGAGCCAACTGTAAGAAAAGTTGGTCAAAGAACAAAAAGTTACTTTTGCTCTTTCTGAACCAGCTAGAATAAAAACAAAGTTAAAAAGTTGCAAAAAATACCCAGAAACTAACCGTCTGTATCTTGTCGTCCAGCTCAGCTCTGAGCTGCTTCTCATGCTCTCTCAGTGCCTCCAGAGCCTCCTGCAGCTGATCCCTCTCCTCCCCGAGAGACGTCACTCTGTGCTGCAGCTCCTCCATCTTCTCTGTGTTGGTCCGACTGCTGGAATCCTTCTCAGACAGCAGAGCATCTTTCTCTGCTCGCAGATTCTCAAGCTCCCCATTCAGAGTTCTCATCTGTCAGGTAATTAAATATAATACACTTTAAGGCTTCAATATGCAGCATTGGCACACGTAATCTCTCTATCAGGGCTATTCAACTGGCAGCCCACGGGTCAACTCCGTTCAGCTCACCAATGGGTTCATTGTAAAATAAAACTAGATTTAAAATCATAAATCAAACTTTCTTCATGAGAACTGCTGGATGTCCAGCCCATGAGCGTTTGGCTTTCAGTAACTGTGCCCCCTGAGCAATTTAGATAGCCCTGCTCTATATTTTAACTGATAGTAGGATGTTGAAATTTGTGTTTCATGATTGTCAAACCCTTTTCCAAATGGCTTTCACAATTCCTAACTGGGATTTCACAAGGTGCTTGCATCAAAGCCTACAGTGTTAGGACAGGTGTTTTAAATAATCTACCAACATTGTGGCTTTCTCTTTTTAATCACCTTTAGTAAATGTACTTATTTCAGCTTTTTATAAATTATATCTGTCAGTTTTGTTAGAAACATCTTACAACACCATTCTTCCAGAATGTTCCCATCTCAGTAAAACGGTCCAGAAGGACACATCCCTGGTATACCGTACTTAAAAGTTAAATCTCTGCTCGTTTGGGTTGTGCATCTTCTGGCAGAAGCTCAGAAAAAGTACAGACTGCAGTTGACTGAAGTGTTCACTCACAAGTTCACACATCTGCAGGAGTACTCAGAAAACACTCCTCTCGGACCTGGATTGGCAAACATTTGGTTTAAGAGAACGAGAGTTGTTGCCGTGTACATGAACGGCTGAACCACAGCGAAGCAGCTACAATTCCACTCAAAACATCCATCCATCCATCATTTTTTACCAGTTTCTTCCTTTTCGGGTCACAGGGTTCACTGGTGCCCATATCTAGTAGTCACGGGGGACAACTTGGACAAATCACAAGTCCATCACAGGGACACAGAGACAAACAACCATTCACTCTCTCATTCACATCTAAGGACAATTTAGTTACCAGTGTAACCAGTCAGTCTAGCATGCTTGTTTTTGGTCTGTGGGAGGAAACTGGAGTACTCTTGAGAAAACCCACGCATGCACGGACAGAACATGCAAACTCCACCCAGAAAGGCCCCCGGACCAGGATTTGACCTGGCAACATGCTCACTGAGAGGCGGCAGCTCTACTAACTGCACCACCGTGCTGCCCAAATAAAAAACAGTGTCATGTAAACTAGGCCCTAGTTTTTCATCAGTACAGTACAGTATGGAACACGTGCACTCCATAAAAAAACTTGTGGTGTCTGTCTGCTGGATTTATATGAAGTTGCTACCAGGTGGTCAGTCTTTCAGGGGGCATCCTGATAATAGTTTATCATTGATTTTAGTTGATTTTATCACAGATTTTTGTTATTTTATCACTGATTTTACAGTACTTGATTTTATCACTTTTTTTTATTTTATCATTGATTTTAGTTGCACCTTGTAGCACTTTGAGATTTTTGTTAATGAAAAATACGCTACAAATTAATTATTATTATCCAACAACATGATCTGTGTAAAGCCTAATTCAAGGTAAATAGATATTATAGTTGTTGTATGAATAAGATAACATGGAAGACTTCCTGTAACAAAAGAAAACGACTTACATTTTCCTGGAGCTCCTCTAGCTGTGAACTAAGGACATTCGGATGTTCATTTAATTTCTGTTCGTTTTCAGACTTCAAGAGTTTGATTTTCTTCTTCTGCTCCCGATTTATTTCTAGGGCTGTTCTCAACTCATCTTGATGTTCAATCATCTGTTAGACAAACATTTATGTTAGCAGCCACAAAGACAACCAACAGCACCACCAGAATGCACATCAACTGACCATCTCAACATTTTCTTGTAGGTCGACTTTGATCTGGTCTCGTTCTGCTGTGAGAGAAGCCACCACAGAAAGAAGCCTCTCCACCTCCGCTGCAGAACTCCCAGCGCTGCTTGTTTGCAGAGGCACTTTCTCATCCTGCACAGCTTGAAGCTCCTGTAACAGTTTAAGATTATCTTGAAGGTCAGATTTGGCTTTCTTCAGCTTCTCCTCCAGCTTCTCGGTCTGTAGCAGAGAAAAGATACACAAATAAAAAGCAATGATCTTGTTTCAAAGTAACAAATAAAAAAAAATAAAAAAAACACAAAAATGCAATGTGAATACACGTGACTAAAGAACTTGCTGAAAACAGCTGAAATTATCAAAAAACATGCTGAAATGTACCGGTAGCTGAAATGGAAAAACAAGCTAANATTATTTTTTCTTTTACCCCCTTGGTTACCTGGCGAACATTCTGGGGGTGGGCCGTCGGGGGTTGTCCTAGGCTATGGGGTGTTTGGGGCCTGGGGGTTCTCCGTGGGAGGGCTGGCATTGCGCTCTCCCTGGGGTTGCTTAAGCTTGGGTGTCCTATGCTGTCGGCAGGGTGGGGATTGGGCCGGATCTTGGATGTCGGCTACTCTCTGCCCCAGAATGAATGGGCCTACCTCCTGGGCTTGGGTGTGGGCTACCCCATGTATGGGGTGGGTACATGTCTTGGGACCTAGGGGGTATAGAGTGCGCATCGGGATTATGAATGGAACGTGTCGTTATTGTTTGTCATTGTGTGAGTGAGGATGAGGGTGGGTCTGAGTGATTTTGTCTGTGTATGAATGTCTAATTGTCAGGCTAAGATTTGGATTGCCCCATCTCTGTTACATCTGAGGCTACTCGGTGTCGCGCTCCTGTCACGTGGCCCCCGGGTGGGTGTCCCTTTGCCCGCGGGTATGGTGGGGGCCCTTGCTGTCGCTTTTGGGGGTTGGGCGCTTGGGCATGGGTCGGCTCGGCCTGGTGGCTGCCTGGTGGAGCTCGGGTCCTCCGGTCCTATTGGGTCTGGGCCTGAGGGGTGGGCGTCCCCGGTGTCCGGGCCTCGGTGCCCGGGCCTGGGGCTACGTCAGTGCGGCGGGCTCCGGCGGGGGCCGGTGGGTTTGTCGCTGTTGGCCCTGCGGGGGTCATTGTGTGTAGTCGCTGGTGGGGCTCGTCCAGTTCTCCCCCTTGGTCGGATCTAGGGAGTGGGTGAGTGGCTCGTCCTGTTCGGGTGGCCCTGGGGACTCTGGGCTCAGGGTCCTTCTTGGGGTCTTAGGCTTTGATTGCCCCTTCGTCTGCCTCGGGCCTTGGGGGGGTGGATCTCTGATGCTTCACGGTCGCTACTGAATGTTCTATTGGAGGAACCTTATTCACTTATGCATGCTCACAGCCACACACAAATGGATGCAGGGATGTATATGTAGATATCATATGCAGACATATAGATGGATATGTGATATGAATGTATATTTATGTATACTGTATTTATATTTGTAGGTATGGGTATGTTTATTTATGGAAATCTACTGCAAGGTCATGAATATTATTAGTCTTTATGCATGTGTGTTTCGTTGCTGTGTTCTGTCATTTGCTTTGCAGGATTGCGGATGGAGGTTGGGTGTGTTTGCCTTGTGCTCTTTTTGTGGATAATTGTTGTTTTGTTGTCTTTCTATCTTTCCTTTCTCTCTATTAAAATAAATAAATAAATTATATCAGTGTGAGAGGATAACTGTAAGGTGAGAAGGGAGGCCATCTATAAAAGGGAAAAAAAAACAAAAAAAAATGCTGGACTAGCTTCCGCCAGCCCAGCAGTATGCAGGAAAAAATTCTCTGTACGCTCAGCGTAGGGAGCAAGCTCACCTCTGATCGAGCGATGCAACAACAGAGAAGTCCCACGAAGTTCAGGTTTTAATCGAGGTGAAGGGCAATAAGAGAATGATGGATGGGCGTCAGCGGCTTAAATACCCAGAGGGAGGGGACTCTGGCGTGACGCTGACGCCCCTGCCGTAAAGGCGTGAATGTATTCCTTCAAGTAATCGCGCGGGGGTGCAATTTCCCATAGCAATATGTTGCATTGAGTGACATGACTGATAAGGGAACCATCGGATTCAAAGAGGGGGGGCCAGTGGTGTCGTGTAAACGATGAGTACGGTAGAAACGCAGAGAGAAAGGAGCGGTTTCTCTCAAAATACGTGCAGTGTAAACGGCCCCTAAGTGTAGAACCACTAAACTGAGGAACAGCTTCTACCCTGAGGCTGTTAGACTCATGAATATCTAACCAGAATAACCACTGTGAAGAATCACATCATGTTGCTGCTGATCTGTTCATGTTGCTGCTGATCTGTTTCAAGTTGCTGTGTTCATTTGTGCTCACCTGCTCACACAGACTCATGTTCGTGCTGCTGTTCGATGTAATGTTTTTATGCTATTAGTGCTTAGTGTATTTTTAGTTTATGTTTTTCTGAGTTCATATCTTCAATGTTATTACTGTTTTTCTTTTACATTTTATTGTTGGCTGTAACTGGGACAATGTGTACACAATTTTGTTCCACCACATGTACCACTTGTGGTGCGAACGACAATAATCTCTGACTCTGACTCTGACTTTAACCCCCCCAGTGAGCTTCAGCATATAGTGACAAAGCCAAATGGCAGTTAGGCACTTTAATAAGTGTGGACAATATTAATCTAAATGTACATACTGTATTTGGTTTAGGTTTATTTCTCTGATAAGCAAAATTGTTAGTGATTTTTATTTTTATTTTATTCCAGTAGTTGTATAAAGGCTTAAAGTGTAAAAATGCCTCCAGCTTAGGAATTATATTCTGAAACTAAATAAACAATAGCTCTTGTATGTTTCACTGGGTCTTTAGTCTATGGCACCACATGGAATGAAAAGGAAAAAGTGGATTTGGATTCTTCCACACGAAGAATATGTCCAGAGGACCTGACTTAACCTTGTCAGCATTAAATGTTATTTTTGCATTATTACAGCATTATTACAGGTTGACTGACTTCTAGGGTTTTAGTCTCACTCAATCTTTCCCAACACAGTTTATGCAATGCAAACTAGTCTTTTTTATGGTAATAATTATAAGAATATTTTAAAAAATGAAATAACGTTTGATCTATAATCATCAGCTCCCCGGCGCGCTTTCTATAGCTGCCCGCTGCCCCACTTGGTGGTGATTGGGTTAAATGCAGAGTCAAATTTCGTCTTGTATGGAAACATACAGATGACAAAAATGTGACATTATTATTATTATTATTGTTCTGGAACAACAAAAGTGAGTGAGGTTCACAATCTCTAAAATGTAATGTACATACAAACTCATACTATTCATATTTTGTTTATTTCTACTTACTTTCTTTTTCTCAACTCTCTATTTTGTGAAGGCTTTAAAATAAAATGTAAACTTTTCAATTACACATTAGCTTTGCAAATATGGCTGTTTCATTCTCATGCATCATTTTAATACAGTGTATCTGCAACGTTGCAGTTTTTTCATTAATCATGTAAAATATACAGTTCATGCATCAGATGAAGGGATTGATGATGCAGTGAGATAGTCTAAACAGTAAGATGTGCAATTCTCCCAGAAAGTGTAAGCTGTGTTTCATTTATACAGTACTGTATTTAGTTTTTTTTTTAACTTCTTCAGTGGTTATTTATTGTGTTGAAATTAAATCCACATTTCTTTTTACAAAAGAATGAGCAGTGTATATTAGCAGTGTATGTTTATGGTAAACAGTTCATACAATCATAAAGCCAGATAAAGTGTCAAAGTGTCTGTTTTGACATGGGATTTTAAGAAACATTTTTTCAGGGTTAGTGCTAATAATCACCAGTGAGCTACTGAAGAAGAAATAATCATTTTTGATTCTAACCTTCATTCACAAAAGGAAATTTGGAATATTAAATCAAACTTTTTTTTGTGCCTTGGCATTAATATTATACTACAAAAGATGAAATAAGAAATGATTCAGCTCAGGTTGCACCTCCTGGCTACATTCAATGTAGAGTTCAAACTTAGTTTCATCAAACATGCTGTTCCTTCTAAAAAGGCAGACACCTTGTAAATCGAGGCCCCAGAACCCCATGAAAGGACGTCAGAAAGGTAGAAACTGTCTGCCAAGTGATGCTGTGTAGCTTTAATACGCAAACAGAACCAAAAGAGGAAGTGGAACATGCCGACCTATCTCGAGACGCCATAACTACATCTGAAACACCTTCAAATTTGAACTCTAAATTGTTTATAAACCAAATTTTGGTGCCTTATTTCATTTTGGACATGCAACTGTAAGACAATAACCAGTAATGTGAATTTTATGTCACCGCTTGGCACATGTGAGTCAGAGAAATACTGTGTGTTTGTTTTACCCTGTGGGCAGGGGATGCAGGTAGCCCAGAAAGATGAAATATTGATGAATGATGATAAATTCATGCTGCTGCTGAACTACTGGAACAAAGCCAAACAGACACTGGAGCCTCTGATCCCAGTGTAAGTGTCCATCTGTCAAACATTTATGGCAACTGGGAAAGTTGTAATGTAAACTGAATTCTTGACTGTATGTAAATAGATTTAAAAAGTAACTTTTCATTGGATGTTATCCGCCATGATGGCAATTCACTACAAGTCACCAAAATGGGTATTCTTGTGGCCACAAAAGGGTGGCTGTTTCAGTGCTGAACGTGATGCACTCTTCCCTGTAAACTTATTTCAAACTAAGAGTTCTTTTTTTTTATTCCCATAATTTTTTTTAGTAGGGAAAAGTAAACAAAAAGACATTGGGTCTATTCTGTCATAAATAGTGCATTACATAGTCTAGTTGTGCTTTATTCTCAAAGGTGGTCTCACACAGAGACAAGGTAGAAAATAGTTTTGATATACTACATGTATTTGATACTCAGAAGGAAATCCACTCTGTGTCAGCAACCATTACAAAATAATTTTACATTTTATATTTATTGTTCATTGGGTGGCACATTAGCACAGTTAGTAGAGCCATCACGTGAGAACGTTGCAGGATTGAATCCTGAGTTGGGACCTTTCTGGGTGGAGTTTGCATGTTCTCTTTGTGTGTGTGGTTTTCTCTGGGTTCTCTGTTTTTTTCTTAAAATTTGAATAAATATATACACGCTGGCTTAAGTTTTTACTAGCTAATTTTCTTGAATTTTTGGCTCCTACAGTAAGCTTTTGCTGCCTTTGTGTGAATATAAAACTTAACATTGCTGGGTGCATAGATCTAGAAGTAAACCATTCAGCCTGGTTTTTATAACAAGCAGGTGGGTGGTAAATGTGTTTAATTTGCTTGTCTTGGACCTGTGGTTCATTTCGCTGAGCCAGATCCTTTCATTTCAGGGGACTGCATTCACAGGTTTGACGAGAGTAGGTGGAGGTCAGAGAGGCTCAAAGGAGTGGTGGGGTTGGATGGAGAAAAAAGTGAGGAACCAGTATTTTGGTGGGTGCAAAAAAGTACAGATGGGCATTCAACGATGTCTTTTTAGGCGCTGAAAGAGGCGGGAGAAGAAAACTGCTTGTATATAAAGACATCAGAAGGTTGGAGGTATATTTTGTAGGAAGCAGGGGGAAAAAGGAGGTTGGTTGCAGGATTATTTTTGAGAGTTAAGTGAACTATGAAAGTGGGGGCTGCAGCTTTCAAATAGATCTACTGCTGTTCCCACTTCACAGCTCTCATCATCAGCCCCACTTCTAAACATACCACACCTCTCCTCGAGTTAAAGAAGTCCCCCACTTTCCTGCTCTACTATAATCTGATGAACTCTGAGATGGCCAGAGTACTCTGGGCACTCTGCCTGGTAAATAAAAGAGTTTAGACCGTGTTGAATTGGTGCTTGAACAAGCGACATTCTTCTTTAAGTACACAGCTCCTTTGAGCTCTGAAAAACCCCATGCATAGTCAAGGATGGGTCCCTGTTTTTACTGGACTGGTGCTCTACTGGTATGATCCTTAACTGTGTGATGTTGAAGGCAACTCTATAAAACTGTAATGATGAGTATACATTTGAATCTGCGAGGTAAATAAACCCCCGTTTAGGTGTTTTGAAAACACTGTAAAATAGAAAGTTTACAATGTTGTGAAAAAAAAGGAACAAAATAGTTAAAATTTAAGTTGAGTTGATGACAAAAGCATAAAAAAAGGCTTCTCATATGATACCTAAGCTCTTTTTGCCGTTAAAAGCAAAAGACTGATAGAAAGTTACCAAAATACAAAAAGGTTCGGAAAGTGTAAAATAAAGAATAACATGCCCAAATCGCACCTAATGGTAAAAAAGTAATGAAAATATTAGCCTAGTGGTTTTTTGGATCAAATATATGTAGAAGAAACAACCCATTATTTCATGAGAAACAGCATTTAATAAAAATAAAAAAACATCAACTGCTCCAAAGTTCGTGTTTCTACAGAACCTCCAAACACTAGCCTACTCTGGTGTAACCGTGAGGCCCGGCCCATCTCTACGGGATTAGTTCAGCTCTCCTCCCTCTTGTCTAACGGCTCTTTATCTAGATCGACACAGCCTGTTAGAGGTCCTAACTACACCATTACCACTCGAGTCATTATCATTCACCACGAGGAAGAATCGGCTCACGGAGGCTTGGCTGCTTAGCGTGAGACTGACATCTCATTTGTGACGGTTTAAACGACAACTCCCCCTCAGACAATGACGGAGTAATGAGTAAATGACCAAGTGATCCATCTTTGTGCCAAAGATTGACTCAATCTGTAACATTTTTGACAATTTTATGGACAACCATATATATATATATATATATATATA
>JBBPBX010001498.1:45168-67916 GCA_038048925.1 Garcialebias charrua | reverse complement strand
ATTACATTCACACACTTATATACAATAAAATATGTTTTAATTAAACAACAGAAAATGTAGTTAAGGGAACTGAAAGATGGAACAAACACACCAACCCGCATCCCTGAACATAGGAGGATCTGTGGTGGAAATGGTCTCCAGCTACAGTGTGCACCTGAATGACAACCCCAGCTGGGGCAGCAACACCACCAGCCTGATCAAGAAAGCTCATCAGAGACTCTACTTCCTCAGACGGCTGAGACGAGCTGGTGTGAGAAGCTCAGTCCTCACCTCCTTCTACAGGTGTGCATTGGAGAGCATCCTGTGTTCCAGCATCAAAGTGTGGCATGGAGGCTGCACAGCTGCAGAAAGAAAAGCTTTTCAGAGAGTGGTGAAGGCTGCACAGAAGTCTGTTGGAGTCAGCCTCCCCACCATCACGGATATTTACACCTCCAGATTCAGGAAGAGGACTACCTGCATCATGAAGGACCCCACTCACCCAGCACACAACTTTTTGCCCACTCCCCTCAGGCAGAAGGTTGCGGAGCATTAAATGCAGAACCACTAGACTGACAGCTTCTACCCTGAAGCCTTTAGTTTCATGAATCCCTAATCAGGATTATCACTGTGAGGAAAAAAAAAAAATCAATGTAATGCCACTTGACTGTTGATATGTGCTGCTGATTATCCATGTTGCTGATCTCATGTTGCTGTTTTATTTCATGTTGCTGTGTTTATTCATACACATTTGCTCACGACTCATATTCATGCTGCTCTTGTTCGGCATGATGCTAAGCATAGCATAAGCATTTTAAGCATTTTCTAAGTTCATATCTTAGATCTTATTGCTGTTTTTCTTTACAATTTATACTTTTGTTGGATGTAACTGGGACCCTGAGTACACAGTTTCATTCCACCACATGTACCATGGTGCAAATGACAAATAAAGAAACTTTGACTTCTGACTTTGACTTTGAAACTACATTTACAGATAAATACATACACACACATACCGTACACATACAATGAAAAGTTAATGACCCAGTTTCTGCTTACGTTTTGATTTAAACAATTTCACCATCCTTCAAACCCACTGGTCGTCTTTTAATGTCTTCAATGGGTTATTGTCAGTACTCTACAATATATACAGTAGTTTGGCAGCCAACCAAGACAGTTTAATGAAATGAATGTATGAACACTGGATAAAATAAAAATGTAACTTTAAAACTGAAAGTTATGCACCATAACTCATGTTCCCTGAAGGAAGGGAACGAGGTGCAACATATGCTATGGGAATTGCACCCCCGCACGATTACCTGAAGGAATACATTCACGCCTTTACGGCAAGGGCGTCAGCGTTGTGTCAGAGGCCCCGCCCTCTGGGTATGTAAGCCGCTGACGCCCATCCATCTTTCTCCAAAATGCACTTCACCGAGCTTTCAGCATTGAAAGGGCCAGATATGTTGCACCTCGTTCCCTTCCTTCAGGGAACATGAGTTATGGTGCATAACTTTCAGTTCCCTTTCAGTCATGTTCTCTCGGTGCAACATATGCTATGGGAACGTAATTCATTCACGCCCTTGAAATGCTCAGTAAAATGCATGCTAGTGTGAACGTCTGCCCTTGACCAGCAGGCATCTCAAGGCTACTTTCTACTGTGTGTTAGAAAGAACAGCCTGAGTGACATCACACGCAGTAACATCCAAACTGTAATGCTTTGCAAAAGTGTTTATTGAGCTCCAGTTCGCCGTAGCACAAATGTCTGCAACTGGTACACCCTTGAACAGTGACCACGAAGTGGCCAAGCCCCGAGTAGAGTGAGCGTGCACTCCAGAGGGCACCTGTTGACCTTTGCTACTGTACGCCCTTTTAATGGCCTTAGTCACCCAGTGTGAGAGGCGTTGTTTTGATAGGGCCTTTCCGATAGCAGGTGCTGCAAAGCACACGAACAGTTGATTTGTTTTCCTCCATTTGGCTGTTCTCTGCATGTAAGTGCGTAAAACCCTCACGGGGCAGAGAGCCTTCAGCCTTTCCTGTTCCTGAGTGAGGACAAGAGCAAGTGGGAAGGAGGAGAGATCAAAGTCCAGACTCCTATGATTTAAAGTCAAGACCTTGGGGATGTATGCAGGATTAGTCCGTAGTAGGCATGTAACGGTTGTAATGGGTGTACCGAACCGTTTCGGTACACCACGTTCGGTTCGGTCCAACTACGTACCGTTTTGGTTATTTTTTCACTCATTAAACGTTCTTAACAGGGGAATACATGCACCGCGGAACAAAATTTCCTGGGCGCGTTTCAGCACGGAGCTATTTTCGCGTGGCACGCGCAGCATTTAGCCGTTAGCATCTCGTGCGGTCTCCTGTTTGTGAACGTTATAAAGTTGTTAAAATGTTAAAAGACGAGCGCACACGCAGCTTGTGTGGACTTTGCTTCATGAAGACTCTGCAGCAGCTACGTGACGTAGCTCTCTGCAGCAGCAACACGTCTAAAACGTGAACGCGCTGGAAACTGTCATCCGAACGTGAACGAAGAGCTGTATTAAAACTACTTCATCCGAACGTGAACAGCAGCTGTATTAAAACTACTTCATCAGGTAATCAGAGCGGTCCAGAGCAATAACACAAGCTGTATGAGTTTTTAAATCTCGAATCTAAGTCTGAACGTTGTTATATGCGCAGGCTTTAAAGTTGCTGAGCGTCGCTATGAGACATTCATCACGTCAACACTTCAAAAAGTTCAGCTCTTTATGAAAAAACTAACTGATGTTGTCAACAACAAGCCCTGGACCAGATTAAAGCCCTGCCATGATGATGAAGAGTGAGAGATTCAATTGTTCAAGAGGTATTGTTTTATTATTATCTAAATAATCTTTTTTTTATCATAATCTTATTAACTTGTTTTTTTTTAAATCTCTTTTGTTTTTTTATTTCCAGTCTGTGACAGAGGTAAATCCACCTGCAGCTAAGTGATGACTGAACTGAACTCTGAACTGTTCCCACAGTCCCACCTGTCCCACCAAGAAGAAGTTGTGAGTACAGTAATGAGGACAAATACAGCCACACTGCTGCTACTGAACAAAAACTTGATTAGTTAGATTGTAAACAGTCTGTTGCTGCTTATTGTTCTGGTTCTGACTGTTATTGCATTTATTAAGATTTTTATTATTGTTCATATAGTTTATTTATTGTAGAGTGCTGTTTATTTAAAATATCATCCAAATGGGTCACTTTTATTTATTACTACAATACAATACAAACATATGTTTGGCATATTTTCAAAAGAAACATTTTGTAAGTCTTTATTTTGTAAAAAAATAAAATAAAATTGTACCGAAAATAAACCGAACCGAGCTGTCCTTGTAGTTGAACCGAACCGAAATGTGATTTTAGCGTATCGTTACACCCCTAGTCCGTAGGGTGACCTTTGACCCGTCAGGGACAAATCTAGTACACATTGGATGTACAAACAATGCATGGAGGTCACCTACACGTTTAGCCGAGCAAAGTGTCAAGAGTAGAGCGGTTTTATAAGATAAAAAATCTATCTTAACCTCGCTCAGTGGCTCGAATGGAGGATCACAGAGAGGCTCCAAGACCAGGCTAAGATCCCAACAAGGGGTCAGGATCCTACTGGGTGGTTTCATTCTTAGCACGTCCTTCATAAATCTTATTATGATTGGATACGCGCCAGGTGTCCTGTTTCCCCAGCCCTCGTGACAGGCTGAAATTGCTGATAGGAAAACTTTAATTGTTGAGAAAGAACAGCCTTTTTCCATTAAGTCCTGAAGGAAAGTCAGGAGCTGAGCTAGGTCACATGAGTAAGAAATAATATTTCTCTCTGTGCACCAAGTTTCAAAAATACGCCATTTCTGTGCGTAGAGAGATTGTGTTGACATAGCACGGGCATTTTGAATGGTTTTTACCACATTTTCTGGCAGGCCTGATGCTATCAGCTTGTTCTTTTCTGCACCCAAGCTGAAATTTTTAATAGCTCCCAGCCTAAGCGGCAAGACTGCACCTTCTGGTAACATAGTTTGTCCCTGAATAAAAGCAGTTGGCATAGCCAGTTCCCCTCCATGGGCCCTAGATGCTGTGATCCCCTGAGGGTCAACCAAGTTAGGGAGAATGCCTTTTTGCCAATGTGCTGCCACGCTACTCTGATCGAGAGTGATCAAGGGCAGATGCAATCTGTTGTCCTTTTTAGACAGAAGTGGAACAGAATGTCTGTTTTTTCTCTCCTTGTTTGGGGTCGTGGGACTAAGAAGCTGCAAGTTTTGTAAACGAGCAGATCTCCTGACCCCAATCCGTTTCCTGGATGGGTCTAGTTTACTGACCCCTGGCCTTAACAGAGCGTTGGAGCCAGAAAAACCGTCCGGGGTCTGTGTTTCAACCGTTGGGGGATATTGTTTAAGAGCAGAGCTGAACCAGCACAGTGAGAAATGTCACGTGATGCAGGATCACTGCTTGGGCATTGCGTGTCGCTCATTAATGATAAGGGGACAGCTGCAATGTGAGAACGTGGAGATTATCCTTTGTGCTTGGCAAACTTTAAATTGTTTGGTGACAGAGAGCTCAGTTCCCTTCGAATAACAGGAAGCGGAATCTGATACAGCCCTGTATTGTTTACACACACAGAAGTTTGATCACAATTGCCTTTGTGAACGTGTGAAGCTTGTGGTTGCCTGTGAGCTTCTGCCGTGGCCTCCCCGTCGTCAGATTCTGTCGGTGCGTATCCCTGAGGCGCGGACATGTCACGTGTTTGCTTGGTTAGTGTATTGTCCGCCCCGTCGTTTACAATGGAGCGGGGCTGGAGCACGTGACCCCACTTACCTGTCTCCGTGAGGGGTGAAGGGCCTGCTTGCAGACGCCTCTGTGCCTGTCCGCTACAGACGGAGCAGAGGCACCTTGCTGGGGCTCGTTGATTAGGCTAACACTCCGTGAGCCGTGAGGGAAGGGGGGAAAGGCCCTCTCCCTTTATGTCGGCTGGCAGGCCAGAGGGACCGGTTCTGCTGAAGTTATTTGTTTGTTGTTGTTGTTTTTTTGAGAGTCAATAAAACAGAGAGGGGCTGTTTTTTTTTAGCTTTATTCGTGCTTATGTGTGTAATAATATAAGTGTAATTAAACACTTACGGGTCCACCAAATGTAATAATATAGGATAATTTGTCAGTTTACTGACTTACCTATATTTTAGATGAAAGGTTTGAGCAGATTTTATCTACACACATCCATCATCAATATTCGCGAGTTCCCTCTTTTTCCGGATTAAATTGCTTTGACTGTGACTAGACAAAATGTAATTTCACGAGAGACTTCAACTTATGTTGATCCACCAAAGATAGACCTTTTATTGAAACAATTCATAAAAATACATTAAACATTGTATCGAGATTAGCTCTGATTTAATAACTACTGTAGACAAAAATTCAAATTAAACAAACAGACAAGTTAGGTTTAACTTTCCTGTTGGCACGTTTACTTAGAAGATTAATGGCTTAAGAAAAATAAAAGATAAGGAGGAAGAAGTGAATGAAAGCTAAGTTTAAAGGAAGTTAATTATTTTGAAATGACAGGGTGACACTTTCCCAACACGAGTTCAGCTGGACTTCTCACACGTTCAGAACACAATCAACGCCTCGTTACCTGTTGACGATATGTCTCTGGAGATAAGAGTTGAAGTTTTGTGGACACTAACGGACTGTGTTGTCCAGTTCACGTCCAAATGACTTCCGCGCGTGTGTGCTGATTCAGACGAGCAAAAAGAGCGCTTCTCCCGGCAGGAACAGGGCCAGCTCCTGACTGAGCTTTCAAAATAAAACTCCCAGAAAACAAATTCTTTCAGAAATGAGTGAGTGAGGCACAGCAAGGCTTTACTGTGACTCTGCTGAGAAACATAGGTCTAATTGACACCATGACCACACGTTTCCAGCTTTTTCCAGAGGAGAAAACCAGTTGTTGAGTTAGTGGTTCCTCTTTGCACACTAAAGTCAAAATGGAAGTAAGACTTTATATGGAGGGCGGAGTCTGCCCACCTCCTGAATGGCTACTGGCTGGTTTAACAAAATAACAGATGGATTTTTCATCCCCATAGGCAGAAGGTCTCTGAAGGACAACAGGAAAAGTGTTTACATAAGCGGCCAGATGGACTGGCCCGTGAAGTGAAAATTATGTCTAGCTTGATAGACAAAACAGAGAAGGAAGTGAAAAGTTTCCTTGACTTGTACCTTAGATTCAAAGCCTACTGTACTGAAAAATAAACCAGCAGAAGGGTCAAACTCATGCAAGTAACAGATCATCATTAAATGACAAAAGTATACTGTTGATCAATTCTGAATTAACACACATTAAAAGAAAGTTCTTTCTGATTGATTGGTGTCCATTAATTCAAAATAATTGTAACAAAATAGTGTCCACTTGTCTTCTTCAGAGCTCAAGAAAAGTGTAACACTCAGAGTCTCAGAGAGATGTGAAGAGGTTTAAATCCCATAACGGACATGAGAGTGCTGTATTGCTACAGTCCCCCTTTTTGGAAGTCATCGCCTGTCCTTGGAGATGAGTTCCAACACGAAAGGATACCACCGAATGTCTCTGACCTCTATGTAATCCAGCAAGTGGGAAAAAAAAAATCAAAATTATACTCCCATAATGTTTTTGGAAATTCCATACTGTTCGTAAGTAATCCCATTGCGGTAAGCTTTCAATCCTTTGGAAAACATAGTCTGTTAACCCATGGAAAACTGAGTCTGTGATCCCTTGGAAACAAAGTCTTATAATCCACAACGGTAATTCCACAACGATTGGGGTTATTGATTTCATCAGCAAGAATGGTTTTTAATCAGCATGTAGAGGGGATCCCTCGATTGACGCAGAGGAGGCGGCCCTTGGATGAAGGTTGAAGACCAACGTTGGAGTAGCAGGTCCCCACATCGAAGGTTGCAGGCTGGATGGCTTCCAGTCGGTGCCACCCTGGTTCAATGTGTCATGCAATTATGTGGTTTTAGGTGGGCTTATGATTGGGATTTTACATTAAGCCTTACCTATATGCACCTGGTATGTAAGCTATCATGGTTTAGATCAGCTACAATTACCAATTAAGGGGTGGATCAATGCTGTAAAATTCAGATATAGGGATCTATACCTATAGAGTTTTGGAGGGCTTCTGTAACGAAGGCCTCTTCTTCCAAACTATTCCTCCATTCATAACTTAGTTTAAAGTTAAACTAAAAATAGAAAAGAAAATATAGTTTGGTCTAAATGTCTGTTGGCCTTTTAGACGAACGACGCAAGATTTGGTATTCCCTATAAATTTTGAAGTCTATGGCGAGACTCATCAAAATGAATAGATCTAGAATAGAAACGATCGAATCGGTCCTACCTAAATGATTGGGAGATCAGTGTAGATTATAGTACCTTAAGTAGTATTAATCTACAATGACTCTTCAAAGATTGAGATCTTTAACAAAATGAACAGCATGTTGGCATAGTTAAATCCATTTAAGTCTTCAACTAACATTAATCAAAACCTCTTTTGGCTGGGAGTGTTCAGAAAACAATACAACTTCAATAACAACAAAAGTAGCAATTAAGCAACTAAAAAACAACGTTTCACTACATCAAACTCACTCTGGTCGTCAGATTCCAACGTGTCACACACAAGAAAAACAGTTCTTAGCTTTATAACCGATGTCAATTAAATCCTGCAGATTTAAACGGTTGTTAAGGTTAGTTTTTTGTTGTGGGTTTTATGCTTAGCGTTTCTAAGTTCTAGTTGGAACGGTTTCTTTTCGCAACTAATATAGTTTAAACTGTTTAGTTTATTTACTATCTTGTGCTTGGACGACCTTATTTTCCCATGAAGTCTGTGAGTTTGCGAGAACTTTGTCATTTGTGGGGTTATTGAAATCTTTGTCCTTGACAAGGGCATGACCTAACATCACCCCCCTGTGGTCATGTGGGACCACGCACACAGGTGAGGACGTCCGTCCATGGGCACGAGTTAGGATGCCATTGTTTAGTTTAAGCTGTTTGCGCAGTTTATTGGGAGCCTTGTACAGGAACCTTATAGGTTTCGGCCAACGTATCTCTGAACGTTTACCTCTTTCTGCGTAATTCAGGCGTGTCACAACTGTCGGCGCAGTCGCAAGTGTGTCTGACTGGTCAGACTGCGACGGGTCACTGTTGTTGTGGTGTGTGTCTTCCCACATCATGACTGAAGAGGTGCTCTTTGAGTCTGTAAGAACTATGTCATTTCTGAGTAGTTCTAGATTCAAATGCTCTTGAACCAAGGTTTCAGTGAAAGCTTGGCTGATAGCCGAATTACCTGTCCCAGAGGACAGTACAGCATCCTTGGTGTGGGATCCTTGGAGCTTCACACCTTTCTCAACCTGTGGTAGTTAACGTGAGTTTGCCCCCCTTTTGTCTGACGAGGGGTCCTCAAAATCAGTAACACAGATGTCCAAGTGACTGTCAGCGTTTGGTAGACTGTCATTTTCTGGACTCAGATGTCCTTGAACCAAGATTTCATTGAAAGCTTGGCTGATAGCTGAACTACCTGTCCCAGAGGACAGTACAGCCTCTTTGGTGTGTGTTCCTTGAATCTCCACACCGTCTACTGCCTGTGGTAGGTAGTGTTCAGTGAGTGCTGAAGGTGTCGGCTCACAGAGGATGTCCTCGTGATGGGCCAGAGTCCGGTCCAACTGTTGAGTCCCCTCTGTCTCACCTGTATTTGAAGGTTCACTTACCGGGCTCGTGCTCTTGGCTGAATCCCTTGTGACCTCAGCGGTACCTGCCGTCAGACAGTGACCTTGTGGAGGCACCTCGAACGGCAGTGGATCGCTCACTGTGGCCCACAATGTCTGATCACCATAATTTATAATCACGTCAAAGCGATTAATAAAATCTTGGCCAACCAAAAATGGAGTCTGGAGTGAGTCAAGTTCAGACACAAACACTGGGTGGTATAGTGACATCTTGCCAATCTGCATGTGAACCATAGCTGTTAGGGTTGTTCTCGTCTTTGCGAGGCCCTGTAGCTCACTAAAAGTGTATTTCACAAAGGGTATCTGCCTGTTAACACCGTTAGCGGTGATCCTTAGCTTCTCAAACAGTTTGGCCTATATCAGAGATACATCTGAACTGCAATCCAGGAGCGCTTCTCGCGCGAGGACCCCTTCCAGTGTGATTGGCAGGTAAGCTTTCTTAGCCATCCCCCTTTTGATAAAGTTACACAGAAACCGTTTAGGTCAGGGGTGTCAAAGACGCGGCCCGTGGGCCGCATCCGGACCGCCAGGGGGTTTTAGTCGGCCCGCGGATGAATCTGAATTATTAAAAAAAAGAATAAACGCTATTTTCTTAAAAATCTGCAGTTCCTATGTTGTCCGCTATAGAGGCGCTGTGTTTTAGTCAGTTCCTATGTTGTCCTACTCAAACCGGGTGCCTCTAGGACCCAGGGGCGTTGTGTTTCAGTATGAAAGACGCAGCAGATAGCAAACGGAGGCTCTGCTCATTTTTCCTGTCTTCATGTGCGCAGCAAGCGTTCATCCTGATGTGAAACTGCACAAAAACAAGATTTCAGGGTTGTGAGGGAGTTTGAGAAACGATTTCAGGTCTTTAGAAGAATAGAATATATCTTTATTGACAGGGCACATGATTGAAATTACGCACACAAGATGGGCCGAGTGCACGAAGCCACAGTCGTGTCAGCACCGCCACAAAGGCAAACTCGAGACAGAATTTGCAGTTTTTCTCTCACCATCAGAGCTTCTGATGTGCTGTTGACATGTTGAAATCATTTATTTGCAGTGTGATGTAGAATTGAAGGACAAATTTGCCTCTGTGGGCTTGGAAACATTTTACAAGTATCTCTTACTATCCTAAACTGACAGCACTGGCTGCAAAAATGTCCATGTTTGGGACTACCTACCTGTGAGCAAGTTTTCACTAACGAACATTAATAAAACAGCTACGCTCAAAGCTCAATTTATGGGTTCACAGTTGCTTCCTAGATGTGGAAAATGGATTTAAAATTCATTCATTTCTAAATTTTGATGCATTTTTAACATGCAGGAAAGTGTTTTAACAAAACTGTTTTTTTTATGTCCAGAGGCCCAGACTTAGCTTTTTTAGATTTTTCTACCTGGATTATTGAGCATGCATCAGGGTATTTAACAAAACAGTTTGTTGAATAAATGTTTTAAAACGTGCAATCACTGATCAGTTTTTTAATGTGTAATGCACTTAAATGTTAAACTGAGTAAAAGTGTAAAAGGACAATTAATTTAATGTTAATATTTTTATAATTTATTTATTCTTTGCACTAATACAAAGAAAAAAAGTGGACTTTTGGAATGAGTATACTGGTCTGGCCCCCATGAGATCAGATTAAGCTGTATGCGGCCCCCAGATCAAAATGAGTTTGACACCCCTGGTTAAGGTCTTTTCACATGTTTCTGTTCACGTGTACCTCCGTCTGTGTATTCTTCTGTGCTGTCAGCATCTTGTTGGCTGTCAGCATCATGACCTTCAGGATGCTTTTGACTGTCAGCAATTTGTTTGCTGTAAAAATCAGCATCTTTGGCAATGTTGACGTTGTCGTTGTCAACAATGTGCTCTGAGTCTTTGTAAAAGACAGTGTTGCACATCGCTTCACCAGGATGGACAACGTTGTTAGTGTCATTATCAAGGATAACGCCACACAGTGTGTCAGATTGTTCATCTTCTGTAACATTCAAATCATCTAACAAACGTCTTACTTCCACAGTCTCTTCCGAGCATGGAGGCGTCGATCCCTTAATCAGGAGCTTATGTAATAATAATAATAATAATTAATTCAATTTATAACGCACTTTTCATTACTGAAAATCTCAAAGTGCTACACATATATTGAATGCTACACACATTCATAAACCGGTGGCGGCAGACTACCATGCAAGGTGCTTTCCAGTCCTACCGGGAGCAACTCAGGGTTAAGTGTCTTGCCCAAGGACACAACGACACATGGTGCGGGTCCCGGGAGTCGAACCGCCAACTTTCCGATCGGGAGACGACTGCCCTTACCACTACGCCACAGCCGCCCTATGTGACTCTTTGCATGTCTCGAACAGTCCTGCTCGAGGTGCAGGGGCAGGAGGGCCGCGTCTCGGGGGTTCCTGTAGGGACCGACCATTGTACAATGTGTCACGGCGCCCATACATCAACTTCTTACGAAGTTCACCCACTGTTCGACCTCGG
This sequence comes from Garcialebias charrua, assembly GCA_038048925.1. Classification (NCBI taxonomy): domain Eukaryota; kingdom Metazoa; phylum Chordata; class Actinopteri; order Cyprinodontiformes; family Rivulidae; genus Garcialebias; species Garcialebias charrua. The sequence goes on along the minus strand of JBBPBX010001498.1, from coordinate 56,710 downwards.
TCTGAACCCATTTGGTTTGATTTGAACCATCTAGGTTCACCTAGAGAGCAAACACCTGCCTTTTGTGGTTCATAGCTCGTCTCAGATCTGTCAGCCTGAGGTGCACGAAGAGCAGAATTCCCTTTGAACCGATTTGAGTCACTGTTCCAGCTGGTAGCAACATTCAGATGTTTGTTATTATGAAAATCCTGTGTATCCTCGCACACTGTAGGAGAGGGAACCTCTTCTATCAGCTGCGAGTGGGATTTGACCTCTTGACCTGGGCACACCACTGAGGGTGTTTTGTATTGTGTGAGCACACCAAAAACTTCCATAGCATATTGTTTAATTTCTGCCATGGTACTTTCATTGAAATCAGCCTTGAAACGTACACATTTGCTATGCTTAGGCAAGAGATTTGCAGTGAAAAGATGTTTAAACTGATCATCTTCTTCTATGTCAGGGTCAGTTATGTCACTGAATAAACAGAGAGGAGCCTGTCGTAGAACAACAGGGGATGTTCACCTGATTGCTGAAGGACATTCCTCGCAGCAAAGTAATTCCCACGCATTGAAGCAGGTGCTCCCACTGTGCGAGGCACAAGGGAAGCATAAACACGGCCAGAACGAACCCATTTAGGTTCGATAAGAGTGTAGGCCCCCTCAGTTGTTGCACCTTTGTGAACGTACATCTTTTTATTGATTTTCTGTGAAAAATCAAGGAAGATGTTTCTTATTTTACAGTGTACAAATAAATCATCACTTTCAATGTGGCATTGAGTACATCAAAACCAACCTGCCTCCAGGTTTATGTGTTTCACTGTGTGTAATAAGTCTATTATCATAGGTACCGTATTTCAGGAATTACCCTCAATGAATCTTAAAGTTAAATACCCATAGGCAGTGTTAACTTCATCCAGAACTTATAATCAAACAACAGTTACTAACTAACCTAAGCCTGACCTCTGTTTATTCACACAAACGCTTATAAAAGTGATTCAGATTCAAATGCAAGGATTTACTGTAAAATTTTCCCAGGATGTTATATCAAATAAAAATCAGCAATTTTTATGAATTTGTCGACCTGACAAGATCAAAACAAGCTCGGNAACTAACCTAAGCCTAACCTCTGTTTATTCACACAAACGCTTATAAAAGTGATTCAGATTCAAATGCAAGGATTACTGTAAAATTTTCCCAGGATGTTATATCAAATAAAAATCAGTGATTTTTATGAATTTGTCGACCTGTGACAAGATCAAAACAAGCTCGGCTATCTTTGTGTGATTTTTGTTAAAAATCAAGACAAAAGATGCATCATGTCTCTTATTTTAAACTTTTTGTTCAAAATAAAGATGGAAAGCTTGTATGCACAGAATTACGATAAAAGTGTTAAGTTTTATCAAAATGCAGACATGTCTGCATTAATTCTGTGAAACTGATCCGCTATCAATATTTGATTTTACGTGAAAATCAAGTCAAAGGATGCTGTGCGTCCAACATTTCAAACTGTACTCTATTTAAAAAACAGGAAAGTTGAAATGCAGACAGAAATACATGAACCGTAGTCTTCACAGCATCCAGCAGATGGGGATGCAAAGCTGATATGCTTTAATCACATCGACTGCAATTTCTCTTTCTGACCGCTATAGAGGTGCTGTTGTCACCTGCGAGCGGAGCCTTAGCTTTAAGTTCACGAAAAGCACCCAACAAAACGTACTAAAAGCGACCCTACAGAAAGAGTTAGAGCCTTTACGTCATGATCGCTAGAACTGCGTTCTTATAAGCGACAACTCGATGTGACTAACACCGTTTAGAACAGGTACTGTGATTTTTAAACTTTTTCTCAAAAGAAAACGGTCGGTTCCCTTAAACCAGATGCAGCTTCCGGTGTCACGTGACCTGGTCACATGGCGATCGGTAGTCTCACATCAACTGACTCAATGCATCCATTAAAATCTCAAAAACACAGCGATAAAACAGTCTTTCAAAGATAGTAATGGATAAACAAGCCTGAAGCTTGTGCACTCTGGTAGCTGAAGTGAAAACAGACGAGGAGTGGGCAGTCCCACCCTGCCTACCTCACCACTTACAGCGTAACCGACTCTCACATCGAAGACAAAACATGTAGTTCACAACCCAAGCACTCATGGGTAATGTAGTCTTCTATACCTCACGTCCCTCTACGTCACACACGGTGACGTGCCGTTCGAACGACGCGTTCACAGACCTTTGAGGTCGGTCGGATTTTAGCGTCAAACGGACTTTTTTACGTCCTAAAACACTCATAAATATCATAAAACACCGCGGTCAAGCAGTCTTCGACAGTCTTTGTTTTGTTTTGTTTTATGAATGTCCAGAGGACCAGACTTGGCTTTTTTAGATTTTTCTACCTGGATTATTGAGCATGCATCAGGGTACAGCAAAGTTACCTCCAGAGCAGGAGGCCGGGCAGTGACAGAGTCAGTCCGAGCAGAGGAGGCTTTTTTCGGACACATGAGCTAGAAATGGTCAGTGGACTCTCTGTAAGCGTCCCCTAGCGGACAAAAGTGGTACTACACCATTTTTTTGCCAAAATGAAAAACGATCATATCTGAGCCAAAACTTGGTCTAAAAATATGGGAAAAATTCCATAAATAGGTCTCACCTCTGTATAGATCGCAGGGCATGTAAATTAGGCACAAAAAAAAACATGACCTATAGTCCGAAAAATACGGTAATGGAATAAACAGTGTTCACTGTCTTCTTTCTTGAAGATTTCAAGACAAGGTGTTTCACTGAGAGGTTCAGTGAAAAGGTGTCTCACGGACAGTTTCAGAGACCCAGGTGTATCCTTACATCTGCTACCTTTCATTTTATATTTTGTTTTTTTTCACTTCCTATATGTAAATTGTTTTGTATTTTATTTTAAAATGAATACATTAAATAAATAAATAAATAAAAATAAATTATTGTCAACAAACACATGCCATATGTATGTACAGTATTAGACTTACCACTTTCCCTTCTTTGCGGGCAACTATAACTGTGCGATTAGTCTCCTGAAGCCAGCTAGTGTATCTGGTGGGAAGGTAGTCCAGGCCTCCATAGATGTCCTGACTCATTGCCATAATTTCATCAAAGTCCTCCTCAGTAGCAACATCAAACTGAAGGCCAGCTTGGGACAGGGCCTCTGAAGGCTGGGGAATAGTCAGGCTGGTATCAATCTTCATCTTGAAACAACTGAGAAGAGACAAAATGTTCAGAATACGTCATCATTAATTGTTATATAAAGGTATCCTGATGCATGCTCAATAATCCAGGTGGACAAATCTAAAACAGTTAAGTCAGGTCCACTGAACGTTCATAAAACAAAACAAAACAACAACAAAATAAAATGTAGAAACTTTTCGTCTTTCATCCGAAAGACTTCTTCAGTCTGAGGAGCTGTATTCAGCTCAGTCTTATAAAAAGCACCTTCTCATAGTGGATCAACCAGTTTACTGCTGGCAGCCAAAACTAGCTGCTCACATGATTAGGGAAGATCATCAGCCTAACAATGGATCATTAGCACCCTGATGGTTGCTTGCTATACATAGTTCCCACACATGTGACCGGTATTGCGCAATACCGGGTTTTCCGCCATTTATGAAGGCTCATTCGAGGAAGATGGCGAACAGACAGACTAGAGCTCCCCTTACCAAAAAGTAGTATATTTAAGTATACTTCAAGTATACTTTTTAGGTACTTATGTGACTTGAAGTATACTTTTTAAGTACTTATCTGAAATATACTAAAAAGATGTTTATTTAAGTATACTAAGAGTATACTTATTTTATACTTTAAAATAAGGCTGTGTACTAATCTGACTTGAAGTATACTTTTTAGGTACTTGTCTGAGATATACTAAAAATAAGTTTATTTAAGTGTACTAAGAGTATACTCATTTTATACTTTAAAATAAGGCATATGTACTTGAAGTTTAGTTTTTATGAACTACATTAGATACTATTAAGAATACATTTTTAATACATTTCCTCAATCCTTTTTTTAATTACAAATTTAATTACCTTATTATTTATTGAAGAATATCATTATATTGTTATTACTATTATTATTATTATTATTATTGAGCATGCATCAGGGTATTATTATCATCATCATCATCATTATTCTTATTAGTATCATTATTCAATTTTGTTCTGCGTCAGGCATGAGGTGAAACATTCATTAGGTACTTGTGAAGTTGTTTGCTTTCTGCCATTTTTCTGTTCTTCGTAACCCAAGCGTTATGATTGGATTGGGGGAAGTAGAACGTGATCATGTCCTAACCAATCAACGCCGCTCTTGCTTTGCGCGGTTCGTTCAAATGTAGCTATTTCCTGTTTTCATCTGTTAGACAAGAAGGTCTTGTGTAGGACTCAGCGCTCGTAAAGCTTGCTTTTTATTAGATGTCGACTGGTCTGTACGATGACTGGACATTCAGTTGGAAGTTGAAGGTAATCTGTTCTGTTTTGTTTTATTTGCTAGATGTTTAAGCTTTGTTCACTTGAATTAACAAAACCTGCTGTGGCTAAAAGCTAATCAAGCTAAAACTGGTGTTACGTTGCTGAGGTAGATGAATTGAGGCAAGTAAAATACTGCAGGTAAGAATATGTTATTCTAGCATTTAAATAAGCCATATATGCTACAAGTTTTTTTTGTGGCTTGCTTCAAGTTCCTGGATGGTTTAAGAGACAAGGCCCCGCATCCACGCGCATATGTTTGCGTCGCATGTCCGTTAACACGCATGCGCTGACCAGCCAGCAGAACAATAACCGCAGCCAGGCTGAAATATTAATTTACTTGAAATACGTATTTCGGCAACATTACTGTTTTTGTAGCTGCTTCAGGCAGAAAACAAGAGGCTGAAGGAAGACCGTGTGAATGAGATATTAGATGCATTGAGAGGTAATTTCTACCAAGTAGTTTGAGTGAAGCAATTAAGACACTGATTGTTAAAACCAAATGTGGGAATGGAGAACGCCTTGTTTGAATGTTATATTTATTCTTTATATCAGTCTCCTTCTTCCTGTTCCTCCTTATATCTCAGCTCTTCATTGCACAAATGACTAATGTAAGTTTTGAATGGTCTCAAAACACTACTGTACTGTATAGTGACACACAATTTTTGTTCTTTTGCCCCTTGTTTGTTTTTTTCTTTTACAGAGCTTCCAGCAGTTGTGAAACGGTCGAGCTTCCAGCAGTTGTGAAACAGTTGAAAGATGTGGCAATCGGATCTCAGCGTTGCTTCCATCCACTCAACACCAGCTGTATAGACACTTGTTGCTCCACCCATCTCTGTTCAAGTGTTGTCTGACCCTGATGACATGGTAATTAACTGAATGCATGAATACTGTATGTTATTGATCCATTTGGGGAAACATTACAATACAATTTCTTTCTACATCTTTTGATTGCACATAAATGAAAGATAAGAAGTGATATTATACCCCTTGATGGTATGCAATAAAGCTATAGAAAATAGACTTAGGCATTGCAAAGATGAATATATACTATAGATTTCCAAATACTGTACTGTAAATAAATGTTTAATCATTATTTGGTTAACAAGATCCATGTGTTTTGCAGGTGCCTCTTGTGCCAGACTATGATGTTGAAGTCCCAAGGCGAAAGCTGAAGTCTACGGACTACCAGCTCAGCCTTGCTGATTGGAGATCTTGCAGTGTTCATCTACGGGAGAGAGTTATTGGCCAATTGAAGTTTGACTGGGAGGCAATCGGGGGCTCATAAAGATGTATAGTCAAAGCCACCTTTGGACAACACAAAGCATGATGTTATACTTGGTGAGTGTATATAATGTAGGACAAAACTCATTCTAAAATACATTCCTAATGTTTTTCTCGTTTTATGAACAAATTACTGTAATGTTCCATGCTCCGTTCACGGTTTATGATGCAGATTCTGATACAATCACCTAAAAATGCCATTCACTGATACCATATGGATTGGATTGGGTTATGCGCTCTATAATAAAAAAAGTTTACAATCAAAGTTAAATGCAGGTTATTATTCGTAGTTGTTAAATCAAAAATATCCGAGAGCATAACTTGTTTTTTTTTTAAAGGGAACCACAATTACTTTTAACATTAGACTTTAATTGATAAACTTTTATTTTAACTGTAAAATAATGACTGTAAAAATACTGTAGGGTGTTTAGTTTTGTAAATTTTTAAAGTATATTTTAACATGTGTATATTTTAACACATTAAAATATAGTTTAAAAATTTACAAAACTAAACCACCCTACAGTATTTTTACAGTTAAAATAAAAGTTTATCAAATAAAGTCAAATGTTAAAAGTAATTGTGGTTCCCTTTAATAAGTTATTGTTTATCACTTGTGAAACCTAGAGACATATTTTAAGGATATGTTTGATGTGAGAGTAATTACACTGATGATAGAATGGTATAACATTGGAGTAATTTCTGTTTTTTGTTTGTTTTGTTTTTTCATTCAGTCTACACCAAGGCAAAGTTCCCTGACACCACCATGCAAGATGTGCAAAGAGTCATAAGAAAAAAAATGCAACAACATAAACAACTACCGGTGAAGTTTTTTTTTCTTATCCTCCCCCCAAAGATGTGAAGATGCCTTCTGAAAAGGAAAGACTTCAGTTTCCAGTTGGAGACACTATTTTTGCTTTGTTTAAGCAAATGCACACATTTTTACATTGTGTTCTGGACTTTATGTTTACACCTTGAAATGCAAATGTGCACCTTTTCCTTTCAATTTTTAAAACTTGGAAGGGATTCATTTTAAACGCTGCTGTTTTGTAGACTGTTTATATAAACTGTTTTTGAGCTGCACCTTTATTTTATATAAAAATATTGAAGTTCTCAAGACCTTGTTGACTTTGTAAACACATCTTTCAGAATACTTTAGAAAATAATTTTTAGCATATAAATAGTATTGTCAGAGTCAGATTCAGAGAGTCAGAGAGTCTTTATTGTCATTTGCACCGCATGTGGTACATGTGATGAAAACGAGATTATGTACACGGGGTCCTTGTTACATCCAACAACAAATGCAAGAGAAAAACAGTAATAACATCTAGAATTAACTAAGAGAAACATCAACTAGTAATACACTAAGCCCTAATGTAGTGGAAAAACATCATTATAAACAGCAGCACGAACATGAGTCTGTATGAGCAGATGGTCAATTGTGCAAGTATTGTTAAGCAAACTTACAAGTGTAACCTAACAATTACAATGACAACATGGTATTAGTTTTAGAAATTCAAAAATATAACTTAAATGATAAAATAAACTGTAAACTAGAAGTAAATAACAAGTGCATTGGGAGTATATGAAAAAGTATACTAGTGGTATACTTTAAGTATACTTCAATAAACTAAAAATATGAACTTGAAGTACACTATAAGTACATTGGAAGTCTAATTAAAAGTGTACTACTAGTATACTTTAAGTATATACTTTATAAACTTAAAATGGGCCAATTTAGTCCCAAAAAGTATATTGTAAGTAAACTGCGAGTATACTTAAAGTACACTTAGAGACATATACTTTTATATACTTTAGTATACTTAACAACATTTACTTAAAGTATACTTCTTTTTGGTAAGGGTCAGTATACTGCAACTGTTGACCAAGAGCAAGATATAGGCATAAAATAGCTGCGGTCGGAGTTGACCCCTATGAAGTGGAAAAAGAAATTTTGTCAGACGAAGCGGACAAGTTGTCACCAAGAACTTATTCTGATATCGTTTATTATTTAGTGAACACGAGGAGTGCCTACAACAGAGGAGATTCACAGCTTTAAATCCACGGATGCTTATAATCAGTAACAGTTTACTGAAGGACGTCCGAAATCTTCATATTAATAATAGTTCTGGTGACTGGCAGAGTAAATAATTACAATAATACACACATAGATTCTTGAATATTTTTGGACTGACTTCGAATGACGAAAAAAGAGTCGGGCGGAATATTCAGATGAACTTTAGTGAAACAAAGGTGATGAACGAATCATACATACAAATACATAACCGAGGGTCGACCAAATCCTCAGAAAGCTTAAAACGTTGTTGCTAAGGCAACAACAACAGAGCAAGCTGAAAACCAGAGCCATATATATAGAGAGTTCCGACACTCTTTGATGTCGCCGACAGGCGGTCAATCGTTCCAAACAACGGCTATGGAAACCTTGTGGAGCTGCGCCCTCTGGCGGCGACCGAGCGCTACTGCAGGCAGAGTCAGACTGTAACCAGAGCCATGGAACAAATCGCCCCCTCCATGACCCATGTGACTTCCGCATTCCATTCTTACAACGGAACTCTATGGAAGTGTCGCAACTCTCACTTTATATGGCTCTGCTGAAAACAAAGGAGGCAGACTCAGCCATTAGCTCCCGCTCAACTGTTACAAAGCATCATGGGATACGTAGTCCGCTTTCAGCCTGATACCAACTACAAACGCCAACCAAATCAATGTAGCAAACAGCAACAAAAATATAGTTACTGATATTAAATTACAATATCCTAAATAACAAGTCCCAAATAACATGTCCCAAACAAATTCTCAACACCCCCCAACAGTTATCTAAATTTCCAAAGGATATAGCAGCTGGATGGGTCGCCGCCAAACAGTTCCGACTGTCGTACGTACAGCGCACAATCTCACCAGTCCGTCACGTCCTGGAAACAGTTATTGAATTCTTCCCAGCTTCCAATTCTGCCTCAGAATCTTTTCTGCCGGGTACCCACCGAACGCGTCTTGAGCATCAAAAACGCTCCTGACGCACCCTGTTGGCTGCTTGTCACCAGATGTCTGTTCCCACCGAACGCGTCTGATGAGGCGCAGTGGGAGGAGCGTCTGGCTCCTTTTCCGGTCGGGTTTGTTTTGTTTCTTGTACACCGGGCAGACAAAATCAGCTGTACGTGAGCCTCGTTACTACTTGAGTGGGTTTTCTACGAGCCGAACTGCAGCTTCGAAAGTCTTTGTTGAGATTAAAACGTTTTTTTATGTTTGGGGTGATCGTACGCTCGAGCGGATAGCGGCAACTGTAAAAATGCCAAGTTTCTTACCGGAGGCTGGTTTCTTCATGGAGGCTCGTTGGAGTAAGTTTAAAGGTGCTATGTGTAACTTTCTGTAGAGTGCAGAACTTAGAAAAATTTTCAACAGGCAAAGCATTCTGATCCCTCCTCTCTGACTCTGTTTTGCTCTGCTGAAATTCAAATTCAAGTTCTGTTTTTATTGGCTGATTCAAATTCAAGCTCTGTTTTTATTGGCTGGTTACAAACTCTGTTTTTATTGGCTGGTTAAGGACGGGTCACTCTGTGTTTTTAGTGTTTTTATAAATGCTGATAGAGAAGCAAGGGGACTATAGTTTTTTTCAGAGATTACTTTGTCTAACATCAGTCTGTCAGTAGATAGTGACAGAGTGAAGAAATATGTTAAAAATATATTGTTAGAAAAGTTACAGACTGCATTACAAAGTTACATAGTGCAGCTTTAAAAAGTAAAAAAAAAAGTCCTGTCGTCGTTGCTTCATCACATAGCAGGGCCTCTCCCGATTGGTTGCTGTGACGCGTTGAGCAGCCAAAGTTCAAATATTTGAACTCTAGCATCGGTTGCTTTGGACGCGTCGCGTACGCGGAAAAGAACTGCCGCGCGCTGCTGCGCTGTTGCATTGCTTGAAATGCTCAAAACGCGCCGCGTCACGTTTTGCCGCGCCTCGTCGTGCCTCCACATAGACTTTTAATGTAAACCGGCTGCTTCCGTTGCCCGAAATGCGTTTGGTAGGTACCCGGCATTCCTTTCCAATGAGCACTACATCCCCCACCTGAAGTTTGGACGGCGTTGGTGAGTCACACCGATGCGCTGATTTTTAGTCCAACAAGTATTCCTTCCTCCATCGATTCCAGAAGTTGGTGATGAGTCTTTGCCTGTAGCGCCATCTCCGGGTCATCTCTTCCTTGACTGCTGTCTGGTGTTTATTATCAGCTGAGAAAACTCTTGGAGGCAAACTAGTCAGTCTTTGGCCCACTAAAAAATGTGCAGGTGTCAGAGGTTGCGGTTCATCCACATCATTGTGCACGTAAGTTAGAGGTCTGGAATTTATTATAGCTTCTGCTTCAGTGAGAGTTGTCCACATTTCTTCGAAACTTAGTTTTGCTTTGCCGAGTACCTTTCGTAAGATTGTCTTTACTGACCTGACGAGTCTCTCCCAAAATCCATCCCACCAGGCTGCTCGTTCAGCAATGAACCTCCAAGTGATGCCCTTGTCGGAAAAAAGGGTTTGCGGCTGTGGATCTTTAATGCTCTCCCATAGCTTCTTTAAATCCTGTTCAGCTCTCTTGAATGTCATGGCGTTATCTGAGTAGATCACTTTACACAAACCTCTTCTTGAGATGAATCTTTTTAGAGCCAGCAGAAAGCTTTTTGTGGACAGATCTGAAACTAGCTCTAAATGGACTGCTCTAGTTACAGCACAGGTAAACAGGGCAACATATGACTTCTTCATGGAGCTTTGTTCCTTTACATAGAGCGGCCCAGCAAAGTCCACACCTGTGACCTCGAATGGTGGGGATTCTATGATTCTGTTTTTTGGCAGTGGTGCAGTAGTCTGTTGTCCCGCTTTGGCATTGAATTTCTTACAAAATGTGCATCTTGACACAACCTTCTTGACTACTTGGCGTGCTCTCACAATCCAATATCTTTCCCTAGTTTGCACTAGAGTGTCTCGTACACCTGCATGCATCAGTTTCTCATGTTGACTCTGCACCAACATTTCTGTGTATCTGTGATGACCAGGTAAAATCCATGGGTGTCTTTCTCTGTATGAAAGTTCGGATTGTTGCAGCCTTCCTCCAACAGAAAGCAGCTCGTCTTCATCTAGAAATGGTTTCAGTTCTCGAATTTTAGAGTCAGCGTTAGGGTATTTATCTTGCTTCAGCATTTCAATTTCTGACTTGAAACATTGGTTCTGAGTCACCTTTATCCAGTGATTTTCTGCCCTTTCCAACTCTTCTGTTGTCAGCTCACCACTGATTTTTGCACTGAAGCGGGCATTTGTGATAAATCTCCATACCCAGGCTGTCACTCTGAGCACTTTCCTTAACTTGCTGTATTTTTCCAGCTCTAATATTGGTTTTAAGTACTCTGCATCTTGATTGACCAAGTGTACTGCAACCTGGTGTTTGGCTCTCATTTCAGATCTCACCCCGGTTCCTGAATGTTTTCTGACTGATCAGGTAATGTTAGTCTGCAAGGCCCATGCCACCACACTGTGCTCTGGATCAGTTCTTGAACAGACAACCCTCTGGTGGGAAGATCGGCTGGATTGACTTTTCCTTGGCAATGCGACCATGCCTGTGGATCTGTTAGAGACTAGATTTATGTAACTCTATTGGCCACAAACTGCTTCCACCTGCTGGCAGAACTTCGAATCCAATGCAACACTATCATAGAGTCTGTCCATAAATATAACCGGTTTTGGTCTAGTTGGAGAGCCTTAATGAGCGTGTTTCCAAACCTTGCGGCTATTACGGCTCCCATTAG
>JBBPBX010001498.1:0-43705 GCA_038048925.1 Garcialebias charrua | reverse complement strand
CATCTTTAAAGGTGGAAGTTTCTTCAAACCGTATTGCAACACTTCCAGATCTTCTGGGCTCTCTTGCTTCTCACTTGTGATTCCTAGGGACTCAATCTCCCAGAATGCATGGAGCTGTTTGTCCATCTGGAAGTCTTCCTTAAGCTGAATGTGCATGCATGTTGTTTCTGACAAACTGGACATTATAACTGGGCCTTGGACCGCCCAGCCAAAGGCACTTTCAAGAGCCACCAAACTCTCAGTTAATCTTTCTATACGGCCTGTTACTATTTGCCAGTAATAATCAGAGCCGATTAGCACAGAAAGTTCAGGTTTATCTTCTCCAGGGAAATCTGCGATTTGGAGACCTCGCCTTTCCATTTCATTGCGTACATGTTCGCAACTTTTCATCATTGCTGCACAGACCTTCTGTGTCACTACTGCTTCTATCTCAATGATCTGTCCTGTACCCCACACATTTTTTAAACATAGTATCACTGTTTCACTAGCTTTTTTTGGATTTTTCTGCCTGGATTATTGAGCATGCATCAGGGTATAGTTTCACTGTGCTACGTTCAACTGGGGTGGGAGCTGAACAGCCAAATGTATGGAGCATAAGTGTCCCTTGCTTTGTGACAGGTAATTGCAGTGCTCTTACAACATTCTCATGCACAAAACTACCATGACTCCCTCCCTCTAATAGGCAACAGACCATCTTCCTGCTGGTAGGTCCAACCGCCCATGTCTTGGCTGTCTGTAGTAGCACAGTGTTTTCATTATTAGACTTGGTTTCCTCAGCTTGGGGAATCACAGAGGAAATAACAGTTTCCATATTGGTAGCCTCCTGGACGCCTCCCTAGTGAGGTGTTCCGGGCATGTCCCACCGGGAGGAGGCCCAGAGGAAGACCCAGGACACGCTGGAGGGACTATGTTTCTCGGCTGGCCTGGGAACACCTTGGGATTCACCCAGAGGAGCTGCTCCATGTGGCTGGGGAGAGGGAAGTCTGGGCCTCCCTACTTAGGCTGCTACCCCCGCGACCCGACCTCGGATAAGCGGACGAAAATGGATGGATGGATGGATATTGGTAGTGACTGAAGGGGGTGGGGTCTCGTTTTTGTCACAAAGAGCTATGTGATGCCTGCCGCCACATGTGGCGCATGACCCACCCTTAAATCTACAAAACCTTGCGATGTGTTTCTGTCCTAAACAAACAAAGCACAGACCAAGTTTCTTCAGTTTTTCTTTACGTGCTGACACCCCATGTTCTAGGCAGTTTTCAGCCTTATGTTCAACACTATCACAGAAGAGGCAGGTTTGAGCCTTTTGATTAGTAGTGTGGAGTGCAGCTGCTGATGTCATGCTTGGTTTCCTTTGCTTTAGTGGATCCATATGATTTACTACCTAATCTGGGCCCAGGCAGGGTTTCTTTTTGATTATATGATCTCATCATTTGCAAGGCTCTCTCTCTACTCTGAACTTCTTTCTGTAAAAACTCTAGCACCTGATGCACCTTCCACTCATCCTAATCTCCCCTCTGACAACTGTACTCAAGAGACAGTTCTTCTGGTATCATCTGGAGCAGTATTGGGCATAACATGCCTCCATATGTGTCTGACACTACTCCTAGTGATTCTAAGCTTCTAATTTGAACTTTGCATTCATCATACAACTGTCTCATAGCACTCACATCAGAGGATTTCTTTACAGGAGTCAAATTCAGGAGCTTTGACATATGAGCGTTTATTATTAAGTCCTTCCTTCCAAATCTGCTTTTTAGTATTTGAACTGCAGCATCATAGTTACTGTCTGTCAGAGTGAGACCTGCTACAGCCTTTGCAGCTGTTCCTGTTAGGTAAGTCTTCATGTATGTAAACTTCTCTCGTTTACAAAGAGCTTCGTTACAGTGAATCGCCGTCTCATATTGGCTCCAAAATTCTTGCCATAAACTAACATCGCCGTTGAATTTGTCAATTATTAGCTTAGGCAGCCTTACTGTAGCGTTCCTGTGATGTGTGGAGTTTACGTTGTTCCCACTCACTTGCGCCTGTCGGGGTTCTGTACTCACAGTTTCTGACGTCCTTATCATTCGTTTAGCACATTCATTCATACTGATGATACGGTCGTTATACTCCTCTGCGAGTTCGGTTTCTACTTCCACTTCGTCCAGCTGAGTGTGCTCCTCAATAGCGAGGTTCAGCTCATTCAAACTGTCCCCCTTTGCCATTAGCACAGCCAGCATTTCCCGCAAACGTCCGATGTCCGGGTCATCCTTTAATAATTCACCATCAATCTGATTCAGTAGTCGCGTAGTAGAACTCCGTATTGTCCGGTGCTTCCTCCTTGTTCTTTCAATACGCTGTTCTCCACTGTCCTGTCGCTCCGTGCCGTTTCCATCTTCGTCAGCCATGTCTTCTGCTCCCGAGTTTCGGCACCAGAAAATCTTGAATATTTTTTGACTGACTTCGAATGACAAAAAAAGAGTAGGGCGGAATATTCAGATGAACTTTAGTGAAACAAAGGTGATGAACGAATCATACATACAAATACATAACCGAGGGTCGAGCAAATCCTCAGAAAATTTAAAACGTTGTTGCTAAGGCAACAACAACAAAGCAAGCCGAAAGCAAAGGAGGCGGACTCAGCTGTTAGCTCCCGCTCAACCGTTACAAAGCATCATGGGATACGTAGTCCGCTTTCAGCCTGATACCAACTACAAACGTCAACCAAATCAATGTAGCAAACAGCAACAAAAATATAGTTACTGATATTAAATTATAATATCCTAAATAACAAGTCCCAAACAAATTCTCAACATCAATATAGTTACTGATATTAAATTATAATATCCTAAATAACCTCGACAACCCCTTCCCTGGGCTGCCACCTTACCGTGGTGGAGGGGTTTGAGTGTCCCAATGATCCTAGGAGCTATGCTGTCAGGGGCTTTATGCCCCTAGTAGGGTCACCCAAGGCAGACAGGTCCTAGGTGAGGGACGAGACAAAGCGCAGCCCACAAGACCCCTTATGATGAATAATATAAATGGAAACAATGTTCCCTCGCCCGGACGCGGGTCACCGGGGCCCCACTCTGGAGCCAGGCCCGGAGGAGGGGCACGTTGGCGAGCGCCTGGTGGCCGGGCTTTCACCCATGGAGCTCGGCCGGGCACAGCCCGAAGAGGAGACGTGGGTCCCCCTTCCCATAGGCTCACCACCTGTGGGAGGGGCCAAAGGGGTCGGGTGCATTGTGGAATGGGTGGTGGCCGAGGGCGGGGACCCTGGCGGTCTGATCCTCGGCTACAGAAGCTGGCCATTGGGACATGGAATGTCACCTCTCTGGTGGGGAAGGAGCCTGAGCTAGTGTGTGAGGTTGAGAGGTTCCGGCTAGAAATAGTCGGACTCACCTCAACGCATGGCTCTGGCTCTGGAACCAGTTTCCTTGAGAGGGGTTGGACACTCTTCCACTCTGGAGTTGCCCCTGGTGAGAGGCGCCGAGCAGGAGTGGGCATACTTGTTGCCCCCCATCTTGGTGCCTGTACGTTGGGGTTCACCCCGGTGAACGAGAGGGTAGCCTCCCTTCGCCTACGTGTGGGGGGACGGGCTCTGACTGTTGTTTGTGCCTATGCGCCGAACGGCAGCGCAGATTACCCACCCTTTTTGGAGTCCTTGGAGGGGGTATTGGAGGGTGCGCCTCCTGGGGACTCCCTTGTTCTGCTGGGGGACTTCAACGCTCACGTGGGCAATGACAGTGAGACCTGGAGGGGTGTGGTTGGGAGGAACGGCCCCCCTGATCTGAACCCGAGTGGTGTTCTGTTGTTGGACTTCTGTGCTCGTCATGGATTGTCCATAACGAACACCATGTTCAGGCATAAGGGTGTCCATATGTGCTCTTGGCACCAGGACACCCTAGGTCGTAGTTCAATGATCGACTTTGTTGTCGTCTCATCTGATCTGCGGCCGCATGTCCTGGACACTCGGGTGAAGAGAGGGGCGGAGCTGTCAACTGACCACTACCTGGTGGTGAGTTGGCTCCGATGGTGGGGGAGGATGCCGGTCAGACCTGGCAGACCCAAACGTATTGTGAGGGTCTGCTGGGAACGTCTGGCAGAGTCTCCCGTAAGACGGAGCTTTAACTCCCACCTCCGGGAGAGCTTTGAACACGTTCCGAGGGAGGCGGGGGACATTGAGTCCGAGTGGGCCATGTTCCGCGCCTCTATTGTCGAGGCAGCTTATCGGAGTTGTGGCCGCAAGGTTGTTGGTGCCTGTCGTGGTGGCAACCCTCGAACCCGGTGGTGGACACCGGCGGTGAGGGATGCTGTCAAGCTGAAGAAGGAGTCCTATTGGGCCTTTTTGGCCTGTGGGACCCCGGAAGCAGCAGATAGGTACCGGCAGTCCAAGCGGCATGCGGCTCGGGTGGTTGCTGAGGCAAAAACTCGGGCGTGGGAGGAGTTCGGAGAGGCCATGGAGAATGACTTCCGTACGGCTTCGAGGCGATTCTGGTCCACCATCCGGCGTCTCAGGGGGGGAAAGCGGTACGCGACCAACACCATTTATGGTGGGGATGGCGTGCTGTTGACCTCAACTCGGGATGTTGTGAGTCGGTGGGCGGAATACTTCGAAGACCTCCTCAATCCTACTGGCACGTCTTCCACTGAGGAAGCGGAGCCTGGGGACTTTGGGTCGGGCTCTCCAATCTCTGGTGCTGAGGTCGCCGAGGTGGTTAAAAAGCTCCGCGGTGGCAAGGCTCCGGGGGTGGATGAGATTCGTCCTGAGTTCCTTAGGGCTCTGGATGTTGTGGGGTTGTGTTGGCTTACGCGACTCTGCAATATCGCGTGGACATCGGGGGCAGTTCCCTTGGATTGGCAGACTGGGGTGGTGGTTCCCCTATTCAAAAAGGGGGACCGTAGGGTGTGTTCCAACTATAGGGGGATCACACTCTTAAGCCTCCCTGGTAAGGTCTATTCAGGGGTTCTGGAGAGGAGGGTCCGTCGGATAGTCGAACCTCGGATTCAGGAGGAGCAGTGTGGTTTTCGTCCTGGTCGTGGAACACTAGGACCAGCTCTACACCCTCAACAGGGTCCTGGAGGGTGCGTGGGAGTTTGCCCAACCAGTTTACATGTGCTTTGTAGACTTGGAAAAGGCATTCGACCGCGTCCCTCGGGGGGTTCTGTGGGGGGTACTCCGGGAGTATGGGGTACCAGGCCCATTGATATGGGCTGTTAGGTCCCTGTACGACCGGTGTCAGAGCTTGGTCCGCATTGCCGGCAGTAAGTCAGGCTCGTTTCCGGTGAGAGTTGGACTCCGCCAAGGTTGCCCTTTGTCACCGATTCTGTTTATAACTTTTATGGACAGAATTTCTAGGCGCAGCCAAGGTGTTGAGAGGATCCGTTTTGGTGGCCTTAGAATCGCTTCTCTGTTTTTTGCAGATGATGTGGTCCTATTGGCTTCATCAGCTCGTGATCTACAGCTTTCGCTGGAGCGGTTTGCAGCTGAATGTGATGCGGCCGGGATGAGGATCAGTTCCTCCAAATCCGAGGCCATGGTCTTGAGCCGGAAAAGGGTAGCGTGCCCTCTCCGGGTCGGGGAGGAGGTCCTTACCCAAGTGGAGGAGTTTAAGTATCTCGGGATCTTGTTCACGAATGAGGGAAAACTGGAGCGTGAGATCGATAGGCGGATAGGTGCAGCGTCCGCAGTGAAGCGGGCGCTGTACCGGTCTGTCGTGGTGAAGAGAGAGCTGAGTCAAAAGGCAAAGCTCTCAATTTACCGATCGATCTACGTTCCCACCCTCATCTATGGTCATGAGCTTTGGGTTATGACCGAAAGAACAAGATCTCGGATACAAGCGGCTGAAATGAGTTTTCTCCGCAGGGTGGCTGGACTCTCCCTTAGAGATAGGGTGAGAAGCTCAGTCATCCGGGAGGGACTCGGAGTAGAGCCGCTGCTTCTCCACATCGAGAGGAGCCAGTTGAGGTGGCTCGGGCATCTGGTTAGGATGCCTCCTGGACGCCTCCCTGGTGAGGTGTTCCGGGCATGTCCCACCGGGAGGAGACCCAGAGGAAGACCCAGGATACGCTGGAGGGACTATGTTTCTCGGCTGGCCTGGGAACGCCTTGGGATTCCCCCAGAGGAGCTGCTCCAAGTGGCTGGGGAGAGGGAAGTCTGGGCCTCCCTACTTAGGCTGCTACCCCCGCGACCCGACCCCGGATAAGCGGAAGAAAATGGATGGATGGATGGATCCTAAATAACAAGTCCCAAACAAATTCTCAACATAGATGTCCTTCATGGCTTGCTACAAGCTACATCAGCTAAGCTAATCTTTGCTACGCTAAAGATCACAGGTGTTTACTGTAGCACAAGCTACATCAGCTTGTTCTATAGTAAACATCAGCGATCTTTACTTTAAGGCGGCCGTGGCGTAGTGGTAATGGCAGTCGTCCCCAATCGGAAGGTTGGCGGTTCGAATCCCGAGTTCCCACACCATGTATCGTCGTGTCCCTGGGCAAGACACTTAACCCAGAGTTGCTCCCGGTAGGACTGACTGGCACCTTGCATGGCAGCCTACTGCTACCGGTGTATGAATGTGCCTGAATGGGTGGATGGCTGGTATTGTAAAACGCTTTGGGGCCCCTCATAGGGGGCTGGAAGTCGCTATATAAATAAGCTCCATTTACCATTTAAGCACAAGCTACATCAGTAAATATCAGCAATGTTTACTGTAGTACAAGCTACATCAGCTAAGCTAATCTTTGCTATGTTAAAGATCGTTGTTTTTGTAAATGTTGTTACAATAATTTTGTACTTCATTGTGTATGTTGCCTATGTGTTACCTGTTGTTTGCTTGTACAGCACTTTGGTTGGCCTTGTCACTGTTTTAAGTGCTCTATAAATAAAATGGTATGGTATGGTTGTAAATATCAACGATGTAGTACAAGCTACTTCAGTTTACCTAATGTAGCTTGCACTACAGTAAATATTGTTGATATTTACTGTAGTACAAGCTACTTCAGCTTACTTAATGTAGCTTGTACTACAGTAAAGATGGTTGATATTTACTGTAGTACAAGCTACTTCAGCTTACCTAAAGTAGCTTGTACTAAAGTAAAGATTGTTGATATTTACTGTAGTACAAGCTACTTCAGCTTACCTAATGTAGCTTGTACTACAGTAAAGATTGTTATTTACTGTAGTACAAGCTACTTCAGCTTACCTAATGTAGCTTATACTACAGTAAAGATTGTTGATATTTATTGTAGTACAAGCTACTTCAGCTTACATGATGTAGCTTGTACTATAGTAAAGCTCGTTTATATTTACTGTAGTACTTTGTACAAGCTACTTCTGCTTACCTAATGTAGCTTGTACTACAGTAAAGATTGATGATATTTCTCACATTACATTATGTATTTAGCCTATGACTGCCTTTCATACTTAAATTAGTGGTAACAAAATAAATTATTTGTAATTAGAATTGCTCAGTCATAATATTTAACGTGCTGCAGTAAATGTCATAGCTATTTATTTTCCACAAGGACTGCCTTGTTAATAAAGTTAGTGGTGAAAAGTTACAATTTGGAAACTCCTTTTAATTAAGTTAAATGTTGTTTTAAACCCTGAAACAAGAACAGCATTTTAATTGTTTTCCTCCTTTGTGTTATATTTCTGTGTAAGGTACTGAGTCCCAGGAGATGGATGAGACTCCACTTCATCCAGAAGTTGTGTGCAGTCATGCACCACAGCAACAAATGAATCTGCTTTTCAAGTACATTTGGTGTTGCTGTGAAACATGCATTGCTAAATGTACGTGTACATACCTTTAGTTTGAATAAAACAGTTGCACCAAGTTTCACCTTCTTTATTTCAATAATTCAGATACGCTGTTTAATGTTCAATAATGAGAAATAGTTTCATTGTAATGTCACCTCTACTAAATATTATTCTACTGTACATAAATAAAAACCTAGATGTAGTGATTGTTCTTTGGCAACTTACACGTTTAGTGTTTTATTGACATGTACAAAACATAAAAACATGCATGTTGCTGTATGGTTCCTCCTCTAGGAGACTGATAAAGTTCAGAGTAAAAGCTATAATTATAAATTCAAAACAGTTGAAACTGAATACAATATGAGAACTGTGGGTGATTTTATGTATTTTAATGAAAATGATTTGGCTACAGAATAAATACCAGATCAAAAACACTTCAACAAGGAATGATGGAGACCAGTACAGTTTCTGATTTTAAACCAACTGGAACAGATTCCTCGTCAAGTGGGACCGCCCGATTGGAGCAGCCAACTCCTCAGTAACCAAGACTGGACCCAGGTCTAGGATCTGAGACTGGACCAAGGTCTAGAAGTCCTCACACTGGAGCTTTTCTTTGGATGGAACTCAGCCCTTCACTCACCTGTACCTTAAAAAAAAAAAAAAGTAAACATTGTCATGTTTGCATCACAAAGTCTAAAATAAGACTCCAAGTTTGCTACTCAAAGTAGAAAAAATAAATACAGTTGCTCCTAACATTTTTACTCATTCACAAAGATAAATGTTCAATTTTATATTGATTTCAGTAATTTTAACATAGAGTTACTTTAATATTTTTGAATTATTGTGCCGGTTGCTTGGGTCATTACCTGCTGTTCCTCTGCTGCTGACGTTCTCAGAGTAAGTGTGTCTGTCAACTTCAGTGTAGGAGACCAGTCTGTGTTTGACTTGTGTGCAGGCCTTCCTGAAAAAAGAAATATTTCAATAAAACAAATGTAGTAATCCCCAAAAGATGAACTTGTGTTATGGAATATTTTCTGTACAGACAGCATCCCACTGCTTTATTCACATGACAGTAAAAAGGGACCTAAAATCAAAACAAACTGATAGTTCTAGTCTGACATTGTTGCACTGTTCAAATATTATGTATATTAAATACAATGTATGTATATACTATACAGTAAAGTATGTACATCATACACACTGAGTTATATTGTATATGTATAACACACACATGTATTTATATTAATTATTGACAGTTTTTTTAGTAAAAGCTTTAACTGATATTTACTCACATTTTATTACAATTTTAGCTTCTTGTGGGTTTTTCTCTTCTTTTATTTACATCATTATTTTAAATGTGCTTTAATAACTGGTTTAATGATGGATATGGATATGATGTTTGTAAAGAATATAATGAGTCATGTAATTAAGCCATTCACATATATATGTAACTTGTCCTTTACAACATGAGTATTTCCAGATCGAATGAAAGTGGCTAAGGTGGTTCCTCTTTAAAAAAAGTGGTGATAAATCTGTGTTCAATAGTTGCAGACCGATATCACTGTTACCACAATTTTCAAAGATCCTGGAGAAACTGCTCATTATCAGAATGGATCAATTTGTTGAAAAACATATTATTCTTACTAATAGTCAATATGGGTTCAGAGCAAAGAATTCCACATCCATGGCTCTTATGGAATCAATAGAACAAGTAACTACTGCTGTTGATCAAAAGCAATACCGTGTATGTGTATTTGTTGATTTGAAAAAAGCATTTGATACTGTTGATCATACTATACTCATAGATAAACTACACAAATATGGTATTAAAGAGTAAAAAGAGTCTCTTGGTGAAGTGATTTGTGTTCTAGATTCAAACTAAATGGAATAAATAAGTGTTCACTGTCTTCTTTCTTGAAGAATATAAGACAAAGTGTTTCACTGAGAGGTTCAGTGAAAAGGTGTCTCACGGACAGTTTCAGAGACCAAGGTGTATCACTACAGTCCCCCTTTTGGGAAGTCATTGCCTGTCCATGGGGATGAGTTCCAACACGAAAGGATATCTCAAAATGTCTCTGATCTTGATGTAATCCAGCAAGTGGCAGAATAAAATAATATATAATCTCATATTGTTTATTGGTAATTCCATACTGTTGTTAGCAATCCCATTGCGGCAAAACTTGTACTCCCTTGGAAAACTGAGTCTATAATCCATTGGAACAAAGTTTATAATCCACAGTGGTAATTCCAAAGCAGTAATTCCACAATGATTAGAGTTGTTCATTTAATCAGTATCACTACATTAATACAAGTTAAAGACTAAAATGGATTTAGCTATGCCAACAAGTAGTTCTTTTGTTAAATCTCCATTGTGAAGAGTCAATGTAGTTTAAGGCTACTTTAGGCACCATAAACTTCACTGGTCTCACAACTTTTCAAGTCAAACCAACTCGAACAATTCTATTCTAAAGCTATCTAATCAAACGAGTCTTGCCATAGACTACAAACTTTTAATGGAAAAACCAAAAACTCAAGTCGTTCATCTAAAGGACAACAGATAATTATACCAAACTGTATTTTTCTTTTTCTATTTTAGATCTAACTTTATTAAGTTATGAATGGAGGAATAGTTTGGAAGAATAGGCCTTCGTTACAGAAGCCCTCCTGAACCTTCTATAGGTATATATCTGCTGGGGTTTGAATAGATAGGTATGAACCCAAAGATACAGGCAGGGACTCAGATGCAAAGAATTGTAAAAATAAACACTTTAATAATACAAAAATCAAAAAGCTTGCATGGTAGCAAAAACTCACGAGGAACCGGACAGGTTGGTAGGACAGGGCAGGGAATATCCAAAGACGATGCAACAAAAGACAGACTGACAGACAGAGTATATGTACACACAGACAAGACAGGAAGTAATGACAAACACCTGGGAACAATTAACAGAACAGGGCCGGGAAACTAATTAAACCTGGAATGTGGAGATTAAACTGAAAACTAAACTAAAAACAGGAGCAGAACTACATTAACGAAGAGCACAAGGAATAATTAAGCTTAAAGCACAGGAGGCAGGACTGGAGAACTAAACTAAGAGCATAAACACAAAAGCAAGCTGAATTGAACACAAGTAGACATAACACAGAAACACCAGACAATGACACAGAAAACTGAATTAACAGAAGGAGCAGAAACACAACAAAAGGCTGAATCAAAACACAAACAGACATAACACAGAAACACCAGACACTAGGAGAGAGACCATGACATAGATCCCTATATCTAACTTTTATAGCATGACCCACCCCTTAATTGATATCTGTAGCTGATCTGAACCATGATAGCTTACACACCAGGTGCATATAGGTAGGGCCTAATGTAAAATCACAATCATAAGCCCACCTAAAACCACATAAATGCATGACACATAGAACCAGAATGGTACAGACGGGAAACTACCCAGCCAACAACCTTCGATGTGGGGACCTGCAACTCCAACGTTGGTCTCTAACCTTCATCCAGTGGTAGCCTCTTCTACATCAATCAAGGGATCCCTTCTACATGCTGATACAATAAAAATTGTTGCTGATCAAATCAACAACTCCAACCGCTGTGGAATTACCACTGTGGATTATAAACTTTGTTCCAATGGATTACAGACTCAGTTTTCCAAGGGATTATAAGTTTTGCCGCAATGGGATTAGGGCTGCAACTAATGATTATTTCAATAATCGATTAATTGGTCGATTATTTTTCCGATTCATCGATGAATCGGCAAAAAAAAAAAGAAACAAGTTTTAATTATCACCTCTTTATTCCAAAATTGAACTGACATCAAATCGTACAAAAAACAGGTTGCTACTTGACTATTCTGTTAGTAAAATATTGAATTAAAAAATAAAAAGTTAGTCAAATAGCTTCAATAAAAAAACAAATGTACACAAACATATGTACAAATGTATGCTTTATACCTGCACAATATGTAGCTACTTTGTAAAATGTGTTTTTGAGGGACGAGAGTAACCTGGATTAAAGGTGTGGATTGTTTTAACCTGGATGAGGCAGCAGTGGCTGAGTTGTTAGAGCAGTCGTCCTCCAATGCAAGAGTTGGGGGTTGGAATCCACCAGCAGTCACATGCCTAAAGGCCGGTGCAGAGCTCCGCGTTGGACCGAGCCCCGCGCTACGCATGGGGGGTTCACAGCAGAGCACAGCGTGAAGCAGCGTGTGGCTCCAACAGAGCTCTGCTTTCTTCTCACGTTCTCTGTGAGCAGCTGCACGTGGAGGGGGTCAGTTCAGTCCCCCTCCGCGTGCAGCTGATTGGTCAGACACCACGCTTCGCGTAGGCGCTCGTAAAATTGGAGCTTGGCGCGCTCGCGTGAACGTTCAAAGGGCTTGTGCAGCGGCGACCTCACGGCGTTCACACAGCGGGGCGCCGCGCTCGCTCAAGCGCGGAGCTCTGCCCCGGCCTTAAGTGTCCATGGGCAAGACACTGAACCCCGTGTGTGTCCCATTGGTGTATGAATGTGAGCTAAAGCTCTGATTAGTCTCTTTAGAATGATTTGTTCAATTAGCTTTGTAATCTAGTAGAGTGCTGCATTAATGGGTAAATGAGGACATGTAGTGCTTTACACTACAATGTAAAGCACTTTGAGTATCAATTAGATAGAAATGCGCTATATAAGTACAGTCCATTTACCATTACAAGTGTGGATCATTGTAACCTGGGTTAAAAGTGGGTATCATGGCAGTGAAGCCTTCGTCTTCAACCATCGACAGAGGCCTCATGTCAGTGACGTTCATGTAAGGATCTTTCAGTCAGACTGCTCCTTGCTGTGGTGTGCATGATGTGATTCCATCATGAAGGCTGTCATTGTTTGTTGTTGTTTTCTGGAATGAGAGAGTTTATATGTATTATAGCATGATTTACAGTAACTCAAGAATTGCCTTGTTTCACTTACAGTGCTAGGTTAAACACACACACACACACACACAAATATAAAATACTAATTACACACACTTGAGTAGATTAAATTAATTACTGTAATTCCTGTTTAAATGCAATTCATCCTTCCATACCATGTAGTGTCTTCAGAATTTGCCAGCAAATTAAAAGTTGAAGCTAAATCATTAAATTATCACCATCTTTGAGTTAGATTTATTTATAAATCACATTTAAACACTGCTTGTACCATTAAATTAAAAATAAAACACACATTCTCTGTCACTGTCACAGCTAAGAAACAAGCAGCTTCAGCTACCAGACACTAACGTTACATTTTCTCACTTTGAAACAGAACAAATATGGTTTAATGTAGAGACTTACCTGCTGCTGTTCCTTCATCGTGTTGAAGTTAGTTTACAACTCCGTCATGTTTACGTTTCAGCTGCGTGGTTATCTCGTGTCGCGTCGTCACTTTTCAAAGCTGCATGTTGCAGTTTTTTTATCTTTATGAAGCGTCAGGTGCTCCCTGACGGGTCAAACAGTTTTCGCTGCGTCGCGTCGGTCATTTGTAAAATAGACTTTGAAAACACAGTCTCTGTTCTGCTTCCGTCTTCCCCCTCGCTCTGTTCAAGCCACACATGTAGCGCGCTGCAGTTTTTTTCTCCTAACTTTATTCAGTCAGCCAGTTTTGACAACGTTCTACCGGTGAACAAAACAGCTCCGTAGCGCCGTGAAAGAAGCATAATCGCACGACACAACAAATCGATTATGAAATTTGTTGCCAACGCTTTTAATTGTCGAATTTTATTGATTTTATCGATTCGTTGTTGTAGTCCTAAATGGGATTACTAACAAACAGTATGGAATTACAAACAAACAATATAGGATTATAACTTTTTTTTCCACTTACTGGATTACATCAAGATCAGAGACATTTGGAAGTGTCCTTTCATGTTGGAACTCATCCCCATGGACAGGCGATGACTTCCAAAAAGAGGGACTGTAGTGACCTGGGTCTTTGAAAACTCTCAGTGATACACCTCGTTTCACTGAACCTTTCAGTGAAACACCTTGAAATAAGTTTCAAGAAGAAGACAGTGGACACTGTTTATTCCATTAATTTGAATCAAAGACACAAATTAAATCACCAAGAGACTTTTTAATTTGTTCTAATTCAAATATATCAAAATAATAACCTTGTGTTATTTGTATGATCATTATTGTGTTCAATGTTTTGATAATCAAAGACTCTGTTTAATCAAAGTAACATGTCAGAATGACTTTTCAGTATTTGTTTAGAAATTGTTATAGACAGTTAATAAGTTTAAATCATAATGCTGGCGCCTGTCTCCTCTTCTCTTCTAAACATTTTCTTAGTCACTGACTTTCTCCTTGAATTGTAATAACCTCTCTGACCTCAATAAATCTCCTACTTTTTGATTGACAACCAATAGGAGGGAACGAATACGCTGAGGTCAAGTTCCCTTTAAAAGTTTCCACTTCCTCGAACTGTCCAGTCTGCTGGAGAGGTTGAGATGTGATGTTTCTCCTAAAGCTGTATGGACGCTGGTCATTGAGTCAAAGACCTCGTCATCAGCTAAGGTTCCCTTTCAGTCTGGTTGCTCAGTGCAACATACTTGCTATGGGAATTGCACCCCCGCGCGATTACCTAAAGGAATATACTCACGCCTTTATGACTAGGGGCATCACCGCCGCGTCAGAGGCCCCGCCCTCTGGGTACTTAAGCGGCTTGCGCCCCTCCATCTTTCTCTTTTTTGCCCTTCCCCTTGTTTAAACCTGAACTACCTCTTTGCGGGACTTCTCTGCTGCTTCGTCGCTCAACCTCAGGTGAGCTTGCTCTCTGCACAGAGCGTACAAAGAATTATTCCTGCGTACTGCTGGACTAGCGAAAGCTAGTCCGGCACATTTCTCTTAACCCCGAAGTATTTTCTTCTCTTCTCTCTACAGAATGCTTCGCTCGACGGCGCTAACTACTCCACAAGAAAAAAGCTAACTCCTAGCGAGCTAGCCAGCGAAAGCGACGCGACGGAGGAGACATTTCAAGAAAAAAAAAAGAAAAAAGATTCTGGAAGGACTCGCTCGCCTCATCTCGGACATGCCTCCGGAGAAAGGAAAACGAAAGACGAGACTTCCAAGGAAAACAGCGGGACGGCGAGCCCAACTTCGCGCGCCTGTCCCAGCGGATGCGGCTTTTCCCTCGCAGCAACGGACACCCACGAGGCCTGTCCAGTCTGCCTGGGAATGCTTCATGCAAAAACAGCACTGGATATGCCCGACTTTTACCCACACTGCAGCCTCATGATGGACGTGGTGCTGCGGCATTGGGTTGACCTCATCGCCAAAGCCATGGGCGCTTCAGCGACAACAGCGAACGCGGACACCACGGAGCCCCTTACTCCCACGCCAGAGTTAGAGAATATGGCTCTACATGACAGCCCACGTGTCGAATGGGGCGACAGCCCTGACGTGCTGGCTCCTATGGTGGACCTAACAGTCGAGTTCGACACCCGTGGCATGATGAACGAGGACGAGATCTCGATTTCAGCCTCGGGCGAATTTTTAACGGAGGAAACGGACGTGGAACTGGAGGATCAGGGTGAAGATCTCTCCCAGACCCCGGTACCTGTGCTCCCAGAAACTGACTTTTCCATCCCTGTTCTGTTTGACTTGTGCCACAGAGCAACGGACGCCCTGCACATCCCATGGCCTGAACCTCTGCCTCGCCAATAGGTCACGAGGCTGGCAGGAAATTATTTTTACTCGAAGCAGCAGGCCGCCACGAAGCAAAAGATGCCCGTGTACCCGGACTTCCTCACAGAACTAACTCGCACCTGGACTCAACCAAGAGCCCCTATGCTCCTTCCTCTCTCGCAGTTCCTCGACGTAGATGGGATGGATGAAGTGGGAATAGATAACGTGCCTCAGATTGAGGACACACTAGCGTCTCACCTGGCTCCTAAATCATCAGGAACAAAACCAACTCTTCCCAGCAAGGCTTGTCGAGCCTCAGCGTCTCTACTCGAGAAATGCTACAGGGCTCAGGGACTCGCGGCACACACCATGAACGTGTCCGCGTTAATGCAGGCTTACCTAGCGGAAAAGCTGCAACAACTCCAAACAACAACCGACAAGCAGGCGGCTGCCGAATTGCTGGATGAAGCCCGCTGAGCAACAGACTTTGTGCTCCGTATGATGAGGACAGCTGCTGTTGCACAGGGCAGAGGAATGGCGGAAGTGGTCATCGCGATCCGCCACCCCTGGATGACTCTGACGGATCTCCTGGAGGGACAAAAGGTACATTTTCTCCACCACTCGATAGAGCCGGCGGGATTGTTTGGTAAAGCTTTGGAGCGAATTCAGACCAAGCTGGACCAAAGACGCAGACAGGCGGAAGCTCTCCGGGTGGGTATTCCCCGGAGAAGCTTCGTCCCCCCAAGGAAGTCTGCTAGAAGCAGACCTGCGCAGTCTCGGCACACTCAGCAACGCATGACCCACCGCAGAAGCGGCCAGCATACGAGGAGGAGCCCAGGCAGAGACCCCCGCTGGACCCACCTCGTACCGAGCACGCATGGAGCAAAAACAGGTTTGTCCCCTGCCAGGCGACCAAGCACAGGGCCTCCTCGGCGAATCGTGACAAAAGACAAAAACGTGCCTGATGAACCAGGTCCACGTTTCCACGTTACACGATCACCCGCCCATGTGGTAACGGGAATGATCCCTTTATGTCCAGACTTTGCTTGTAACACAGTACAAAAAGCTGGTTTATTTACAGCATGCACAAATCATGCTTTCTCTGCTGTGAGTGACATAAAATCATGTACGTCATTACACATAAGCACGAATAAAGTTCATGAAACAGCTCCTCTTTGTTTTATTGACTCTCAAAAAACACAAAAAACAACAACACACAAATATCTCCAGCAAAGCAGGTCCCTCTGGCCTGCAAGCCGTCATAAAGGGAGAGGGCTTTTCACCCCCTCTCCCTCATGGCCCACGGGGTATTAGCCTAATTAATAAGCTCCAGCAGGGTGCCTCTGATTTATCTGCGATAAGAAGACACAGAGGCATCTGCAAACACCCTCCACGCCTCTCCTGGAGATAGGTGATGAGGGTCACGTGTTCAAGCCCTCGCTCCATTGTGAACGAGGGAACAGCCAATACACTAACCAGACGAACACGTGACATGTCCGCACCTCAGGGAGGCAAGCTGACAGAGTCTGACGGCGGGGGGGCTACATCAGACACCCTCAGGCAGCCACAAACTTCACACCTTCACAACGGTGACTGTGTTCAGCCTGCTGTGGATGAAAACAAGTCAGAGTTTAATCAGATCTCTCTTCCTGTTTTCCGAGGTGGACTGAGCTCTTTATCACCAAATAATCTGAAGTCTGCCAAACCAAAAGGAGCACCCCCACATTCTCACATTGCACCCGCTCCTTTGTTCTTAACGAGGGACACGCAATGCCCAAGCAGTAGTCAGGCAGCACGTGACCTCCCGTTCTGTGCTGATTCAAATCTGCTTTCAAAAATAATTGTGCCAAAGGGTGAAACACAAACCTTGGTCAGTTTACCTGGTACCAATGCTCCTTTAAAGCCAAGGACCAGTAGACTTGACCATCCCAAAAAACGGATTGGAGTCAGGAGGTCTGCTCATTTACATAACTCGCAACCCAATAGCCCAAGGGCTCCAAACTTGGAGGAGGAAAATAGACTTTCTGCTCCAAACCTGTCTAATAATGATGACAGGTTACATCTGCCCTCATTTAACCCTGAGCAGGGTAACTTGGGAGTACATCAGCAAGGAGGCCTCCTTCCCAACCTGGTTGACCCCCAGGGGCTAACAGCCTCTGTGTCACCAGAAGGGGCAGTATAGCCACTTAGGCCAGGAACTGCCAAAAGTCTCCGCTTGTTGGCTGAAAAGAACAGGTTGATGGCGTCAGGCTTGCCAGAAAATGTGGTTTTAACCATACAAAATGCCCGTGCTGGATCAACATAAACTTTATACACACAAAATTGGCGTGTTTTTGAAGCTTGGTGCTCAGAAAGAAATATTATTTCTTATGCATGCAACTTGGCTCAGCTCCTGATTTTCCTTCAGGACTTACTGGAAAAAAGTCGTTCTTATTCAACAAGTAAAGTTTTCCTATCAGCTATCTCAGCCTGTCACGAAGGTTGGGGACACAGGACACCCGGAGCACATCCAATCATAATAAGATTTATGAAGGGTGTCCTTCAGACTAAACCACCCAGCAGGACCCTGACCCCTGGTTGGGATCTTGGCCTGGTCCTGGGAGCTCTCTGTGACCTTCCATTCGAGCCAATGACTGAGGTTAAGATGGATTTACTATCTTATAAAACTGCTCTACTCCTGGCACTTGTCACACTAAGGCCTAATCCCACATACACTCCCATGGTCTTGACTTTGAACCATAGGAGTCTAGACTTTGATCTCTCCTCCTTTCCACCCGTTCCTGTCCTGACTCAGGAACAGGAAAGGCTAAAGGCTCTCTGCCCAGTGAGGGCTTTACGCACCTACATGTAGAGAACAGCCGAACGGAGGAAAACAAACCAACTGTTCGTCTGCTTTGCAGTACCTGCTACCGGGAGGGCCCTATCAAAACAACGCCTCTCACATTGGGTGACTGAGGCCATTAAAAGGGCGTACAGTAGCAAAGGTCAACAGGTACCCTCTGGAGTGCATGCTCACTCCACTAGGGGCTTGGCCACTTCCTGGTCATTATTCAAGGGTGTACCAGTCGCAGACATCTGTGCTGCTGCGAATTGGAGCTCATTAAACACTTTTGCAAAGCATTACAGTTTAGATGTTACTGCGGGTGACGTCACTCAGGCTATCCTTTCTAACTCACAGTAGAAAGTAGCTTTGAGATGCCTGCTGGTCAAGGGCAGACGTTCACTCTAGCATGCATTTTACTGAGCATTTCAAGGGCATGAATTGATTACGTTCCCATAGCATAGCAAGTATGTTGCACCGAGAGAACAGACTGAAAGGGAACTGAAAGTTATGCACCATAACTCATGTTCTCTGAAGGAAGGGAACGAGGTGCAACATATCTGGCCCTTTTCAATGCTGAAAGCTCGGTGAAGTGCAACTTTGGAGAAAGAAGGAGGGCGCAAGCCGCTTAAGTACCCAGAGGGCGGGGCCTCTGGCGCGGCGGTGTTGCCCCTAGCCGTAAAGGCGTGAGTATATTCCTTCAGGTAATCGCGCGTGGGCGCAATTCCCATAGCAAGTATGTTGCACCTCGTTCCCTTCCTTCAGGGAACATGAGTTATGGTGCATAACTTTCAGATTTATGGCATGCTCACTGTAAATCCGATTCGAGCTTAAAAGCTCCAAGTTGAATAAGAATTCCTTTTGAGGAATATTTTATTTTGAAAATCAACCAGAACTGACCACTACTTCGGTCCGTTGGATGCGGACATCAGCGAGATGCTGAAACATAAACACACAGAGCCAGTCTGTACGTAACTGGACCTAAAGAACCCTTTACGTCTGGCTGGGCACCCTCTCTTACTGGAGCCGGGACTGATCATCGTTGCAAGGTAAAAGAGCTGTTTGATGTTTTACTGTGCGGATCTGAGTCCAGCCGACGTCATATGAAGAGTTGTCATTCTGGTTGACACATTCAAGATAAATCTTTCTCTTTTCTTCCTCCTTAAACCTCTCCTTGCCAGTAATATTAAGCTAAGAGCCTTCAGATATAATTTATTTTAAGATCTCATAATTTAATCTGTTGTTCCTTGAAATATACGTTGATTAGTGAAATTACGGACGCGTGATGTCAACTGTTTGATGTGTAACTTATAGGAAAGTTGAATCAATCAATCAAAGTGTATATGATGTTAATTTTAAATGATCTGTTTAAATAAATGATCGCATCTCTTTGATGGATCAAATATAATTAACGTTTCATGGTCACTTTGTCCATCATCTGATCACACAATTTATTGTTTAATCCAAAAAAGAAGAGAATCCGTGAATAAGTAATTATAAGGTTGTGTCAGGATAACTCCTGCACATACTCTTACATCTAGTGGACTCTAACTGTCTACTTACATTCTGGTGACACCCTCATGTGTCTCCCCTACACATTGCTGCTGGGTTTGAGAATTTACCAATAATAAATGCTTTTTTTTTCAATAACTCCTAATAAAAATGTGGATAGGACAAATAACATTCATTATACTGTAATGTACAGAGACTGGCAAATTTTACAAGTACAGTAATGGTTTTGAAGCTATTCACGGACAATTGAAAGCCACCTCCCTTGTAGCATATCAGAATAGATTATTTTTAAATTACCCCTGGCTACCAAATGGCGGAAGAGGGCCCCTCTTTGAGTTTGTTAAAGGGACCAGGAGGAGGGGGACTGGAGTGGTGATCAGGAATGGTGGCGTGCCAGGGGAGGGTTTGAAAGCTAAATCAGCTAAAATTGAGGTTTCCGGACAAATGGATGTTTTCTATTTTGTTTTTTGTGCAGGTGGAAGGGAGTCTTAAGTACAGTATATTCTTTAACTGAATCATGTTTTTGAAACTGTGAAAATTATCATTTTGATATACTGAAATGAATTCTAAGACACTGTTTTAAAATAAAAATGTTTGTAAGTTATAGCCTGATGCCTAATAATCCAGGTAGAAAAAAAGAAAAAGCTAAGTCTGGTCCCCTGGAACTTAAAAAGAAAAAAAGAAACATTTCATCTTTCGTCCGAAAGACTTCCTCCGTCTTCTTCTTCTTTTCTTCTTTCGGCTTTTCCCTTTTCAGGGGTCGCCACAGCGAGTCATCCTCCTCCACCTCACTCTGTCCTCTGCATCCTCTGTCCTCACTCCAACTACCTTCATGTCCTCTCTAACTGCATCCATATATCTCCTCTTTGTCTTTTTCCTGGCAGCTGCATTTCTAACATCCTTCTACCAATATACCCACTGTCCCTCCTCTGGACATGTCCAAACCACTGTCCCTCCTCTGGACATGTCCAAACCATCTCAGTCTGGCCTCCCTAACTTTATCTCCCAGTTGTTCAACATGTGCTGTACCTCTGATGATCTCATTCCTGATCTTATCCATCCTTGTCACTCCTAAGGAGAACCTCAGCATCTTCATTTCTGCACTTCCAGTTCTGTCTCCTGTCTTTTTGTCCATGTCTCTGTCTCCAGACCATACAACATAGCTGGTCTCACCACTGTCTTGTAAACTTTTCCTTTGACCTTTGCTGACACCTTTTTGTCACAAATCACTCCTGAAACTTTTCTCCATCCACTCCATCCTGCCTGGACTCTCTTCTTCACCTCTTTACCACATTCCCCATTTTCCTGGACAGTGGACCCCAAGTACTTGAAGTCCTGCACCTTTGTGACCTCTGCTCCTTGTAGCCTCACTGTTCCACTGGCCTCCCTCTCATTCACACACATGTACTCTGTCTTACTACGGCTGACTTTCATTCCTCTTCTTTCAAGTGCATACCTCCACCTCTCCAAGTTCTCTTCCACCTGTTCCCTGTTCTCACCACAGATCACAATGTCATCTGCAAACATCATAGTCCATGGGGATTCCTGCCTGACCTCATCTGTTAGTCGGTCCATCACCAGAGCAAACAAGAAGGGGCTCAGAGCCGATCCTTGATGCAATCCCACCGCCACCTTGAAGCTATCTGTCACTCCCACAGCACATCTCACCACTGTCCTGCTGTCCTCATACATGTCCTGTACCAGTCTAACATACTTTTCTGCCACTCCAGATTTCCTCATGCAATACCACACCTCCTCCCTCGGCATCCTGTCATATGCTTTTTCTAAATCCATAAACACACAAGCAGTGGGTGGGCATCACATGGTCAGCCCTCAATTGGTTCAGATCCTACCTCTCTGACAGGTCCTTTTGTGTTTCCATCAACAATTTTAGTTCTGCAGTGGCGTCACTTAAATGGGGGTTTCCGCAGGGGTCCATACTGGGTCCTCTCCTATTCTCCTTATACCTACTGCCACTCGGTGATATTTTCTGGAAACACAACATTAGGGGTGTAACGGTACGCTAAAATCACATTTCGGTTCGGTTCAGTTTTAAGGAGAGCTCGGTTCGGTTTATTTTTGGTACAAAAAAAAAGACAAAATAAAGACTTACCAGTACAAAATGTTTATTTTGAAAATATGCCAAATATACGTTTGTATAAAAATAAATAAAAGTGACCCATTTGGATGATATTTTAAATAAACAACACTCATTATAATAAATAAACTATACTAACTATAATAAAAATATTAATAAATACAATAACAGTCAGAACCAGAACAATAAGCAGCAACAGACTGTTTACAATCTAACTAATCAAATTTTAAGTTTTTGTCCAAAAAGACCAACATCCACATTTTCTGCTAAAAGCACAGATCTAGTTGCAGTGAATATCTCCAGCCATCTCAATAACAATAGATAGCAGCAGTGTGGCTGTATCTGTCATCATTACTCACAACCTCTTCTTGGACCTGTTCCCCAAGGTGGGACAGGTCCCTGAAAGACTTCAGAGTCATCACAGACTTCTTAGCTGCAGGTGATGTGGTGGATGTCCCTGAAGAGGAAAAAGTAAACTGCTATTTCTGCCCCAGATTATAAAATAAAACACAAAGAGGTAAAAAAAAAAGTTAATAAGATTATGATTTTAAATAAAAAGAGGATTAATTAGATAATACAGTAATAATAATAATAATAAAATAACAATACCTCTTCTTGAACGGTTGTTATGAGGTGGTTGAATCTCTTGGTCATCATCATCATCATCATCATCATCATCATCAGGGCTTTAATGAGCTCCAGGGCTTGTTGACAATATCAGTTTTAACTTTTTCATAAGGTTCGGAACTTTTTTGGCTGAAGTGTTGACATGAAGGATGTTTAAAAACAGCTGCTGTTAGCGGTCTTTCTGCAACAAGCTGCTTCTTTGTTCATGTTCGACGTGTTGCTGCTGCAGATCCAGTCTTGTGAAACAACGTCCACACACAGCTTTGGATGCGTGCTCGTCTTTTAACAAGAAAGCCATAACGTTCCCAAACAACAAGATGCATGCTAGGCGGCTAATGCGACGCGTGCTACAAGATAATAGCGCCGTGCTGAAACACGCCCGGGAAATTTAGTTCCGTGGCTCACATATTCTGCCGTTAATAACGTTCAATAAGTGAAAAAATGACCGAAACGGTACGTAGGTGGACCGAACCGAATGTGCCGTACCGAAATGGTTCGGTACACCCACGTGTACCGTTACATGCCTACACAACATACCTTTCCACTTCTACGCCGATGACTGTCAAATTTACCTCCCCCTAAGAAACAATGGTACATGCTCTATTCAACCTCTGCTCATCATCATCATCATCAGGGCTTTAATGAGCTTCAGGGCTTGTTGGCAATATCAGTTTTAACTTTTTCATAAGGTTCGGAACTTTTTTGGCTGAAGTGTTGACATGAAGGATGTTTAAAAACAGCTGCTGTTAGCGGTCTTTCTGCAACAAGCTGCTTCTTTGTTCACGTTCGACGTGTTGCTGCTGCAGATCCAGTCTTGTGAAACAACGTCCACACACAGCTTTGGATGCGTGCTCGTCTTTTAACAAGAAAGCCATAACGTTCCCAAACAACGAGATGTATGCTAGGCGGCTAATGCTACGCGTGCTACAAGATAATAGCGCCGTGCTGAAACACGCCCGGGAAATTTAGTTCCGTGGCTCACATATTCTGCCGTTAATAACGTTCAATAAGTGAAAAAATGACCGAAACGGTACGTAGGTGGACCGAACCGAATGTGCCGTACCGAAATGGTTCGGTACACCCACGTGTACCGTTACATGCCTACACAACATACCTTTCCACTTCTACGCCGATGACTGTCAAATTTACCTCCCCCTAAGAAACAATGGTACATGCTCTATTCAACCTCTGCTCATCATCATCATCATCAGGGCTTTAATGAGCTTCAGGGCTTGTTGGCAATATCAGTTTTAACTTTTTCATAAGGTTCGGAACTTTTTTGGCTGAAGTGTTGACATGAAGGATGTTTAAAAACAGCTGCTGTTAGCGGTCTTTCTGCAACAAGCTGCTTCTTTGTTCACGTTCGACGTGTTGCTGCTGCAGATCCAGTCTTGTGAAACAACGTCCACACACAGCTTTGGATGCGTGCTCGTCTTTTAACAAGAAAGCCACAACGTTCCCAAACAACGAGATGTATGCTAGGCGGCTAATGCTACGCGTGCTACAAGATAATAGCGCCGTGCTGAAACATGTCCGGGAAATTTAGTTCCGTGGCTCACATATTCTGCCGTTAATAACGTTCAATAAGTGAAAAAATAACCGAAACAGTACGTAGGTGGACCGAACCGAATGTGCCGTACCGAAATGGTTCGGTACACCCACGTGTACCGTTACATGCCTACACAACATACCTTTCCACTTCTACGCCGATGACTGTCAAATTTACCTCCCCCTAAGAAACAATGGTACATGCTCTATTCAACCTCTGCTCGACTGCCTGGGTGACATCAGGGACTGGATGGCTTTAAATTTCTTAAGTTTTAATAAGAAGAAGTCTGAAGCCATATTGTTCCTTCCCAATGACACAATCTCGAACCACTGCATCAACCTTTCTGCTCTACCCCTATCTGAAAAACAAAAAGTCACAAATCTGGGAGTGATAATGGACCCTTCCATGAAACTAAACAGCCATGTAAATATGATCGTTAAAACCTGTTTTTTCCAGCTGAGGCGACTGTCTAAGCTGAAGCCCATATTATCAAAAAATAACCTGGAGACAGTAATTCACGCATTTATTACATCTAGGCTTGATTACTACAATTCACTCCTGTTTGGTATCAGTCAGACCACCATTGCACAATTATAACTGGTCCAGAACGCAGCAGCCCGATTTTTAACCAGTACAGCACACGCAAAAGAGAGCACATTACACCAGTCTTGGCCTCCCTGCACTGGCTACCGGTTCATCTTCGAATCCAGTTCAAAATTCTCATGTATGTCTACAAATCGCTGAACAGTCTCTCCCCCGCCTATCTCTCTGATTTGATACACCCATATGTCCCACCACGTGCTTTGAGGTCAGAGGATCAGGTACTTTTAAGAGTTCCAGGGACTCATCTTAAACGCAGAGGTGACAAGGCTTTCTCTGAAGCAGGCCCAAGACTCTGGAATGAGTTACCTCTGCTCGTCAGACAGGCCCCTCCCTCTCGGTTTTCAAATCCTGTTTAAAGACCCATTATTATTCTGTTGCTTTCAACACCAGCTGATCTGTGTTTGGTCGTTTTATTGATGATCTGCAATGTTTTTAAGTCTTTTGTTTTGTACTTCATTGTGTGTGTTGCCTGTTGTTTGTTTGTTTGTTTGTACAGCACTTTGGTTTGGCCTTGTCACTGTTTAAAGTGCTTTATAAATAAAATGGTATGGTATGGTAATGGAGTTCTTTCTGACCCTCTCTGTACTTCTCTATCAACATCCTCAAAGCAAAGATGCATCTGTGGTGCTCTTTCTTGGCATGAAAACATACTGCTGCTCACAGATAGTCACCTCTTGTCCAAGTCTTGCTTCCACAACTCTCTCCCAGATTTTCATCGTGTGGCTCATCAACTTAATTCCTCTGTAGTTGCTACTTAAAGTGAAACTAAACCGAAATGTAACTTTTTTTAGCTGATAAACTCCCTAGAATGTGTTTAAAATGTTTCATAGCACTATTTCTGTGTTAATTTTCATGTATTTGTGCGTATTTGTGTAAATCGGCAATATTTGGTCTAAAAACGTGTTTACGGTAGTCCTGTGGGTTGAACTGGTGAATTGCACGTTAATTTTACTATTAGTTCAAATGCTCAGTTGTGACATGTCTGTTCAGTTGTGACGTCACATCGTCTCCTGCCTGAATATAAAAGTGGAGCCACTCCCCCGAGAAGGTCACTCCCCCTGCAGAGCTCAGGGCAGAGTTGGATCAGAGATTAGCAACATAGCATTAGCATAGAAGAGCTACGATGTTCTATAAAAGCTCTTCATACTGATGTTCATTGTCCACCCACCCTTACACCATCAGGTTACAATCCGTTTGGAGGTGAGTCCCATTTTACACCTTTCCATTCCATAATTTATTTTTTGAGTATATGACACGTTTCTTCATGTGCTGTGTGTTTGCGGCCTGCAGCGTTGCTTTGTTGCGACTTGCCCAACATAAGGTCGTGGCGCTTTAATCTGTTGCTGATCAACGTTAGTTCGTGTTGTAGTTGTGTTTAAATGCTAAAAATCTAGTGTTTCTTATGAACACAGCAGTGTGTGTGAACTCTTATGAACTCTGATAAGAAAGACCGCGACATCAAAAAACAATGGAGACTAGCTGGCGCTAATTTTAGCTGTTGTACTAGTTACGATGTTTTAGACATGGTGTTCTTTTGCTGCAAATAATGTTATGGTATTTATAAAATAATATGTACTTGGTGAATGAATATCATGTTCATCAGCTCTGTGCAGCAGTATTTATTTTGCACTGGGTCATCCGTTTGACAGATCAACAAAGTGATAAAACAGTAATGTTTCTCAAGTATGTTTGTTTGTAAGGTGATTAAAAATGTGTTGTTCTTTTTTAGCTCCATGAGGCGTTCCACATCCAGGGAATCTCTGAGCAGTGCTTCACAGACATCAAGCATCAAGGAGACATGTTGACATGTCACTTTGGAGGTGACATGACAGCTGATTCACCAGGTATTCATGTTTTATTTATAACTATTGTAGCCCACCTTTACCCTCTGTCTGCAGGTACTAATATTATTATTTAATTATTATGTTTTATTTATTTATTACTTTTATTATGGCGAACATTATATAAAAAAAGTTTAAAAAAAGTCTATGCAACATTAATTATTGTTTATTTGTTCATTGCTACCTGTCCCAACATTTTGGGGATTTGTTGACACTGTGAAATTTTGAATCAACATCTTTCTCCAATAAAATGCTACATTTACTCAGATTAAACTTTTGATCTTTCCTCTGTTCAGGACTGCAAATATCCAGGGTCGGGATGGAGTGAGTGGGAAGCACTGCTGCAACATGTCCCCGGTTTGTCCTCATGCATAAGGTGAAAAAACAAATAAAATAAACAAATTGATTACAAAACCTAGTTGTTTATGATTCATTTTATTAACAGTAAGTTAATTCAAAACAACAAAAGGTTATGTGTCATGTCAGCCCTGCAAACACACGGGACACCACCTCCAGCTCCTCTGTATGGACGCAATGGAACGCAGAACGAGGAGTCCCAACCACCTTCAAGATGCTGCACCTGCCAGCCAGAAACAAACACCAGGGTCTCAGCTGTACCAACATTGTCGTGGATGCAGGTCTCAGGAGAAGCAGCAGCTCTGGCCGAGACTCTCTGCATCATCATGGGATCGTCTTGGTTAAAGTAATCCTGGCTGCAATTACTCTGCGTGGCTGCTGGGTGCTTGAGTCATCACAGTTCTCTGAAAAAAACATTTTAAAGGATACACAGTATTGTTAAATTCATTGCAATTTGTTTGGTTTGCATTAAAAAAATATTATTTCTCATAAATCTTACCAGCTGTGCTCAGTTTTGATTAGCTGACACATAGCTTAAACAAATACTGTATACACGTCCTAACAAATATTTATCATACAAGCTTATAGAATGTTTCTAAACATGGATCTTTGGAAAACAAATAAAAGATTTTACCACTGTTTAGTGCTCATTTATAGTCAATTCAAAAAACAACGTGTGTTTAGTTCTAGGTTGCATAACAAAATTAAGCCAAAACGTCAAACAAAATCAGGGTAGATGAAATCAATATTTTAAAATAAAATATATTATGAAACGTTACTTTTGTAATGTACTAAGTAATAAGATGTGGCGAATTAAAGTCACTGCAGCTGGCCTTCAACACTGTTGTGATCCAAACAAATACAAAAACACAGTCGTACACTGCATGCCATGCAGCTAAACACAGGTTTTTAATGTGTTCTGTGTTCAGCAGCATACGTATAAGCTGTGTGTGTGTGATTAAATACACGCAACAACATTTTACAACAGTTATTTTGGTAAAAGTTTAGGTATTTACTTACTGAAGATGCGACTATCCGCCATTTTGAAATCTAACCTTGGGGAGGGGTGGGAGTTTACCACTAGAGGGGGTGTGAACGCAGGACAACCCCAACCTCCTCCCCTGCTTGACTCTCGACACGCCCATTTTGAGGGAAATTTTGAATCTGCTTAGGGGGAGGAGTTACCGTCTCAACCTGTGTTCAGTGCATAGTTGCCAAGTCTGCTTATTTCAAGCGGCATTGGGCTTGTTTTTCCCTGGAGTCGCTTTCAAATTTGATCAGCCGCTTGTGGCGGTTTTTTGGGCTTCTCGCGGACATTGAGTCGCTTATTTGTGCTTGTTTTTCAGTCGAGCAGTAATGCGAGTGGTAGGTAGTTTGTCACACCCCCCTTCCACGTATGTTACGTCAAGGCGGATGTTACGTTCAGGTGCAGTTGGCGCAAGCGACAGTCAGAGCCGGTAAAACTATATAAGCGCGAGCAATTAATGATGAGTCAGCATGAGCAGCATATAGTGACACAACATACATCTGCCGCGCGCTTTTTGACCAACACACGAAAATATGAACACATCACTCCTGTCCTGTCCTCTCTACACTGGCTCCCAGTTCAGTTCAGGATACAGTTCAAGTTGCTGCTGTTTGTTTTCAAAGCTCTGAATGGACTTGCTCCCCTCTACATCTCAGAACTTCTGAAAGTCCATCAGCCTGGCAGGGACCTACGATCTGCCAGTCAACACCTGCTGGAGGTGCCTCGCTCGAGGTACAAGCAATGGGGAGACCGGTCATTTTCTGTTGCCGGCCCAAAAGCCTGGAACAGCCTCCCCCTTGAGCTGCGTGCCACCTCTGATCTGACTCTGTTCAAAACCAAACTGAAGACCCACTTGTTCAAAAAAGCTTTCAGTGTGTAACTTTTATTATTTTGTATTTTAGTATGTAGCATCTTTATTTCAATTGCATTTTTATTTCACTTGTTCAAAAAAGCTTTCTGTGTGTAACTTTTATTACTTGTGTTATTTTAGTATGTAGCATTTTTTATTTCCATTGCCTTCTTTTATCGCTGTGGTTTCTTATTCTATTTTCATTGATCTATTGTTCCCGTTTATTCTTCTTTTTATCCTGTTAAGCACCTTGGTCAATGCAAGGCATTGTGGAAGGTGCTATACAAATAAAGTTTATTATTATTATTATTATTATATATATCTTGTATCATTCAACTATGTTAGTTTTTAGCAAACAAAATGATAAATTAATGAAAATTACTTTCAAAGTGAGTTTAAAGACCGTGTAAAGTAAAATTAAATTTGTGTTTTGAGTTTGTCACACGGCATAAATATGTGTTATTAATCACCCATATAAATCTGACTGATTAAAAACATTGTTTACCTTATAAAATTAAGTCTCAAATATAAGGAAAAAACATGATTTTCCCAGGGTCTGGAACGGTGGGGGCGTGTCAGCGCGTGGGCGTGGTTTCAGCGCAGTTCTGCAGCTCAGAGCAAGTAGGAGGACCCTCTCGCTCAGAGCTGTGGAGGAGGAAGACAGGTTCATCAGTAAACCTGCTCTGTTTGCTCCTTTTTCCAAGAGTTACGCTGTTTTTAGTGCACAAACAACTCTGGTTTTATTTTAAAAGTTGAGGACACAACTATAATTCATAACTCCGCTGTTCTGTGTTTAGAAGATGAGCGGACTCGCGCGGCTGCACCCGGTCCGACCCGACACATCGCATGCGGGGGCTGTGTTGGTGATTAAAATAAAGAGTAATCACGTTGATAACTAAGTATGCAATGGACCTGTCGCATTTTCTTAGCAAAAAAGGAGCTTGTGAACTTGTAGGGCACAGGCTTAGCAATAAAAAAAAGAAAGAAAAGAAACAGGAAAGGCGGCGGCGGTGTCCGGAGGCTGAGGAGGGAGACGGTCAGTAGCAGGTGCCCTGACCATTAAAACATCCAGGGAAGATGCAGGAACGAGGCATAATTGATTAGCTAGCTAACAATGAACAAAATATCTATGCTATTGCTATCTGATGCTATCTGCGATTCGCGAGTGAACGGCTCCACCCATGCGAAGAACAATTTATATGACTGGAGCAGCAGGGGGTGGGGCTATACTAATGAGGACCGCGTGACGAAACGCGGTCACGTTTAAAACACGCCTAAAAAATCCTGAAATAGAAATATGTTTATACACAGTTTGCTCTATAACTCCAAAATTAATTGAGCTACAATTTTGAGACTTTTTACTCATTTACAAGATTACAATGATCACATTTATAATGTTTATTTAAGAAAATATTGAAATTCACTTTACACGGTCTTTAAAATTAAAAACCGTGTTTCTTCACGGGACATCCGTCTACACGCGAATGCAACATTGTTATTTATTCTTTGTCCATTCATTCATTCAACCTTTATTTAGTCAGGTAAATCTCATTGAGCCTCGAGGGCTCATTTACAAAAGCGACCTGCTACAAACTAAAGAATTTAGTGAAATGTCTAGACAAGACAACGCTAATATGAGCTCTAAGTGGGGTAAATATGGAAAAAAATATAATAAAGATTGGGAGAAAGAGCGTGCTCTTCAAGACTGGATCTGACCACGACCACAGATGGGAGAAAAATGCAAAATGTATTTTTATTTTTTAGACTGAATACGTTCTTTAATGTATAATTTTGCTTGTTATATGTAATGCCATAATAAATATGTTTATACTGTTTAAAACTGCCTTTTTTTACACAATGGGATGGGGTGCTTTTTTGGGGCTTTTTTTGAAAGAGCGAGTCGCTTGTTTGTGCTTGTTTTGAAGGAGCTGATCGCTTCTTTCGGTCTGGAGATCTGGCAACCCTGGTTCAGTGCCACTTTAAAAATGGGCACCAGCACACTTCCTCTCCATTATTCAGGCATTTTCTCACCCTTAAATATTCCATTAAATATTTGAGTCAAAAACCTCACTGCCATTTCCAAACCTCCACTGGTATGTCATCAGGTCCTATTGCCTTCCCCTTCTTCATTCTTTTCAGAGCTTTCTGGACTTCACCCTCACTAATCTTTCCCACTTCCTGGTCCACAGTTTCTATGACCTCCACTCTTCTTTCTCTTTCATTCTCTTCATTCATTAGCTCCTCAAAGTAATCCTTCCATCTTCCCATCACACTCTCCTCACTTGTTAGAACATTCCCATTCCCATCTTTAATAAGCCTAACCTGCTGCACATCCTTTCCAGCCTGATCCCTCTGTCTTGCCAATCGGTACAAGTCCTTCTCGCCCTCTTTAGTGTCCAGTCTCCCATACAACTCATTGTACGCCCTCTGCTTTGCCTTAGCTACTTCCCTCTTTGCTCTATGTCCCATCTCCTTATATTCCTGTCTCCTCTCTTCAGTCCTCTCACTGTCATATTTCTTCTTGGCTAATCTCTTTCTTTGAATGGCGTCCTGCACTTCACTATTCCACCACCAGGTTTCCTTATCTTCCATTCTCTGTCCAGATGACACACCAAGTACCTTCCTACCTGTCTCTCTAATTACTGTTGCTGTAGTAGCCCAGTCACTTGGAAGCTCTTTCTTACCACCCAGAGCCTTTAACAGCTCGTCTCTGAATTTCTCACAACATTCTTCCTTCTTTAGCTTCCACCATTTGGTCTTCTTCTCTGATTTTACTCTTTTTCTCTTCTTCACAACAACAGTCATTCTACACACAACCATCCGATGCTGTCTGGCCACGCTCTCCCCTGCCACAACCTTACAGTCTCCAATCTCCCTCAGGTTTCCTCTTCTACACAGAATGTAGTCGACCTGTGTACTCCTTCCTCCACTCTTATAGGTCACTCTATGTTCCTCCCTCTTTTGGAAATAGGTATTGACTATAGCCATTTCCATTCTCTTGGCAAAATCCACCACCATCTGTCCTTCCTGGTTTCTTTCCTTGACACCAAACCTACCCATCACTTCCTCATCCCCTCTGTTTCCTTCACCAACATGTCCATTCAGGTCTGCTCCAATCACCACTCTTTCCTCCCTGGGAATACTCTCTATCACTTCATCCAAATCTTTCCAAAATGTATCTTTCTCCTCCCCATCACATCCAACCTGTGGAGCATAACCACTGACTATGTTTAGCATCAGACCTTCTACTTCAACCTTCAGATACATCACCCTATCTGACACTCTCTTCACCTCTACTATGTAGTGATACACCTAACCTCTGATATTTTAGGCTTGACCTTCAAGTACACCTCTGCATCTCTATGAAACTCTAAGTGTTACACCTTCTTGAAGCCCTCAAGGAGACGATTGGACACTTATATTGGTTAACAATTATTATGAATTAATGGACACTAATTAATCAGATTGAACTTTCTCTTTAATGTGTGTTAATTCAGAATTGATCAAACAGTATATTTTTTGTCATTTTCCTTCTCGGGGTCTTGGGCTTTGATCCCCCCTTTGTCTGCCTCGGGCCTGGCGGGGGCGGATCTTTGATGCGTCGCGGTCACTATTGAATGTTCTATTCGAGGAACCTTATTCACTTATGCATGCTCACAACCACACACTAATGGGTGCAGGGATGTATATGCAGATATCATATGCAGATATGTAGATGGGTATATGACTGAATATGAATGTATATGTATGTATACTGTATATTCATTTGTAAGTATGGGTATGTATATTTATGGAATTCTACTGCATAGTCATGAATGTTTTTATTCTTTATGTATGTGTTGCTATGTTCTGTCATGTACTTTGCAGGATTGTGGACGGAGGTTGGGTGTGTTTACCTTGTGCTTTTTTTTGGATAATTGTTGTGTTTTGTTGTCTTAATTTCTGTCTTTCCTTTCTCTCTTAAAAAAATTTCATATCGGTGTGCGAGGATGGCTGTAAGGTGAGAAGGGAGGCCATCTATAAAAGGGGGAAAAAAAAAGAAAAAAGAAAGAAGTCTGACATTGATTCAGAAATTCTGACCAATTATAGACCTTTATCTAACCTAACTTTCATCTCAAAATTCTAGAGAAAATAGTTGTACTGTAGTCAGTTGCGTGAACAC
Organism: Garcialebias charrua; assembly: GCA_038048925.1. Lineage (NCBI taxonomy): Eukaryota > Metazoa > Chordata > Actinopteri > Cyprinodontiformes > Rivulidae > Garcialebias > Garcialebias charrua. Next base: position 10,861 of record JBBPBX010001498.1, on the reverse strand, counting down.
CTACAAAGAAATAATCTGAAAGGTTTCAGTTTGGGTTTAGAGCTCATAATAGCACAGAAACTGCACTAGTAAAAGTCACTAATGATATTCTCATGGCCTCAGACAATGGACTTGTGTCTATACTGGTCCTGTTAGACCTCAGTGCTGCATTTAATACAGTTGATCACAATATTTCACTACAGAGGCTTAAATATGATATTGGGATTACAGAAACAGCTCTAAAATGGTTTAAATCATATTTATCTGATAGATTCCAGTTTGTTACTGTAAATAATAAATCTTCATACACCAAAGTTAGTCATGGAGTTACTCAGAGATCAGAAATTGGGCCGATACTCTTTAATTTATATATGCTTCCATTTGGTAATATCATTAAACAGCATGGAATACATTTTCATTGTTATGCTGCTGACCATCTGCTCATACAGACTCATGTGCTTCGAACGGCTAGACATGAAAAGCATCACATCTGTCCTCCCTGCCTCCCTGGATCCCTTCCAATTTGCATATCGACCTAATCGCTCAACCGACGATGCCATCTCCTCTGCCCTCCACACAGCTCTCACACATCTGGACACGAAGGACTCTTATGTTAGAATGCTGTTCATCGACTTCAGCTCGGCATTCAACACCATCATCCCCCAACAGCTCATCCTTAAACTGGACAGTCTGGGGCTGAACACCTCAATGTGTAACTGGCTGCTAGACTTCCTGACCGGGAGACCACAGACAGTACGGGTCGGGAGTAACACATCTAGCACCATCACATTGAACACAGGGGCCCCACAAGGATGTGTGCTGAGCCCCCTTCTATTCACCCTGCTAACACACGACTGCACACCATCATACAGCTCCAACCACTTCATCAAGTTTGCGGACGACACAACAGTGGTAGGTCTCATCAGCAACAACGATGAGACGGACTACAGGAACGAGGTGAGCCGCCTGGCCTTGTGGTGCGGACACAACAATCTCACTCTCAACGTGGAGAAGACAAAGGAGATTGTTGTGGACTTCAGGAAGAGGGATGCACAACATGCCCCTCTGACCATCAACAGCACCGCAGTGGAGAGAGTAGACAGCACCAAGTTCCTGGGAGTGCACGTCTCAAAGGACCTGTCCTGGAGCAGGAACACTGCAGCACTGGCCAAGAAGGCTCACCAGCGCCTCTACTTTCTCCGCAAGCTGAAAAGGGCTGGAGCTTCAACCTCCATCATGTGCGCCTTCTACAGAGGTGCCATACAGGGTATATGCAGAAATTCCAGAGTTGAATTTAATACCTTTTAATACCTTTTTAATACCATCAAAATATTTTTAATACCATCACGGCACCGAGCTGTAACCATAGCGGCAACCTGTTGTACTTCAGTTTAGAGCAACTAATTGTAAAGTGATAGATTACTGTCATTTTCTTCCTAAACTTTGGTAGTAAATGTAGTTTTATAACAATTACTGGATACATCAATTTGCTTCTTGCCTCAATAAAAGCACTGACCTACTTGTTATTTAAATCTAACCCAAAAGTTTAATTGTTCCCACACATAACATATCTCTAATGGCAAACAAAAACTGTAAACTTGAAAACAGAACAGTTTAGTTAAAATAATTCAACACTGAACACATGCATAATTCAAAAAGAGAGGGAGAAAAATAATAACTACTGTATTTTTCATCCTGTAAGTTGCAGTTTTTTGCATAATTTACATGCCTTGCAACTTATAAGACGAAGTGACTTATTTATAGATTTTTTCCCATATTTATAAACCATAACACTGAAATATGACCGTTTCATTCATTCTGACTGAAAAAAGAAAAAACAGTTCAGTGTGTGGCATGCTGTTGTATCATGTAATAGGAAAACGTGCCTATAATGACAAATTTAAAAAAGTTCAAGACAAAAACAACTGGACTTTATTTATTATACTATTTATTATACTATTATACTATACTTTATTGTTTTTTTATTGCATTTTTTAGAATTCACCATGTCCTGGATGACTGAGAATCTTCACTAGCTATTAATGACTCAATCGGCCTGCCATACTCTCCCCACCTCTCTGCTTGAACCTTCAACCCAGCAGCAAGCTGCACCACGGTGGCGAAATGCAGCTAATTTGACCATTAAAGTGCATTTATTAAGAAAATGACAGACAGAAAAACACCTCTGCTATAATTTCGAGCTAACAAAGAATTGTTTAGGTAATTTTCTTGTTAAATGTCGGCGAAACGAGCCGCGCTCCTTTTTCCTGTTTGTCACCGCTGAGCGATCACGGAGCACACAGGCACTGAGGCAGCGACACTTTTTTTTTTAAATAAAGCCGATTTAACCATTAAAGTACTTTTATTAAGAAAACGTTAGACTGAGACACCCCTTTTTCTATAATTTCGAGCTAACAAACAATTGTTTAGGTAAATTTCTTGTTAAATGTCGGAGGATAAAGCCGTGATCCTTTCCTGTTTCTTTTTACAGACATGATCAGCCTTGAGCCTCGGCCAGCTGTAGGTGCGCGCGCACACTGACTGACGATATGACGTCTTTGTTTTAGCTAAGGTCCTACTTGGAACTAGCCTGGTTGGAACCAGACCCATGTCCTTCACTTCGCTTTGGACTAGGGTCTGGCATCTCTCCCATAGACAAACGATTTCTCCGTTAGATTTTTGAATGGACCAATCAGAGAACAGAAGGCGGAGTTTTGTTAGTTTAGCCTGGCGAGGTCCAGGCTATCAGATAAATTGCTCAGAAACCACTCGGTGGATATTTTTTCTGCCACCAGTGTGTAATTATATGTCTTTAATTTACTGACTGTTGGCCTAGATGAAACATTTGAGATAAAATTCGATTTTTTATCATTTATTTTCGTAGCGCACCCGAGGCTGTTTGGAAAATATCAAACCGAAACTATTTAAATCCAGCAGATTTGACCATTTCGTGAATTGATTTAGGAACTGTTAAGCTCAGGAACACTTCTGATATAACGTCAGCTATGAAATATATTTTTTATCAGCAGAGAAATAATAGTTTTTTACCTTGTTTTGATGAAAATTCCTTCGTGGCGGCAGCCATTTTGAATGACGACGTCAGTCGACGTCGTTCAAAACTCCGCCTTCTGCTCTCTGATTGCTCAGGAACACTTCTGATATAACGTCAGCTAAGAAATATATTTTTCTCAGCAGAGAAATAATAGTTTTTTACCTTGTTTTATTGAAAATTCCTTCGTGGCGGCAGCCATTTTGAATGACGACGTCAGTCGACGTCGTTCAAAACTCCGCCTTCTGCTCTCTGATTGGTCCGAACAAAATCTACCGGAGAAATCCTTGTGGATGGGAGAAGTCCCAGACTGTGCAGTGAAGGGAAATGAGAATTGAGCGGAGCTGTGCAGGAAGGCGAGGGCCAGGCTAACTTGGAACATAAAATTAGAAAAGATAAATAAATTCACAGACCTTTTTTTAGACGACAGAACAAGAAAAATATAGTTGTGTAGGTTTTAAAAAAATTAATACCTCGTCAGATGACGTTTATTACTTTTTAATACTTTTTAATGGCCTTAATTTGTGTTAATTTCATTTACTACCTTTTAATACCTTTTACAACCCCGCGGATACCCTGCCATAGAAAGTGTCCTGACCAGCTGCATCACTGTGTGGTTTGGTGCATGTACTGCATCCTGCCGCAAGAGCCTCCAGCGCATCGTGAGAGCAGCTGAGAAGATCGTCGGCACCTCCTTCCCCTCACTGCAGGACTTACACAGCAACCGCCTCACTCGGAAAGCCCACTGCATGGCAGGTGATCCCACACACCCACTACACAGCTGCTTCAGCCTGCTGCCATCAGGGAGGAGACTGAGGAGTCTCCAGGCTCGAACCAGCAGACTGAGAGACAGCTCTGTTCATCAGGCAGTCAGGATGCTAAACACTCTGCCTGCTCTGCCTCCCCTCCCATTTGAACTGCCTTAACACAAAAAACTTTCTCACACATTACCACACAACACAAAGATTTTAACACTGGACTCTGTGTCATCAAACGGGTTATTCACTAAACTCTCGGTCATGTGCTCATTCAGTTTGCACTACTTCTCATATTTGCACTAATGTTTGTATTACATTACTGCCTATAGTCATACTACTGTTTACATTCACTGTTTACATTTATTAATACTGTTTACATTTATTACTACTGTTTACATTTATTACTACTGTTTACATTTACACTACTTTTATATCTACACTACTGCTGATACATATACAGTATTCTCTGACCAGCCTTATTTAAGGATGCCCAATGTGCCTTACTGCATATGCCACTTTGCCTCTATACCAACATCAACTACCTCATACATATACTGTGTACATTAACTCATATGCTGCTTTGCCACTCTTTGCAAATGTCAATGCTAGAACCTTCAGTTTATTTTATAGATATACTTTTTATACTACTATGCAAAAACTCAGGACAGTATTACACTTTTATTATTTCATTTTATGCTTATGTTCATTAAATGTTTAGTGTTTTAGTGTTGGTGTAAATTTTCATACTTTTATACTACTATGCAAAAACTCAGGACAGTGTTACACTTTTACTATTTTATGCTTATGTTTATTAAATGTTTTAGTGTTTTAGTGTTTAAATGGTTACTGTTGCACCGAGGGACTGAGAGAAACGCAATTTCAATCCTGTGTATGTCCTGTACATATTGCAGTTCTGACAATAAAGTTGACTTTGAAGTTCATGCTGCTGTTTGTAATGATGTTGTTCTATTACATTAGTGCTTAGTAGGGGTGTAACGGTACACGTGGGTGTACCGAACCGTTTCGGTACAGCACATTCAGTTCGGTCCACCTGCGTACCGTTTCTGTTATTTTTTCACTCATTAAATTTTATTAATGGGAGAATATGCGCTGCGGAACTAAAATTCCTAAGCGTGTTTCAGCACAGCGCTATTATCTTGCAGCACGAGTAGCATTTAGCAGCCTAGAATCTCGTTGCAGTCTCATGTTTGGGAACATTATGGCTTTCTTATTAAAAGACGTGCAAATCCAAAGCTGTATGTCGACATTATTTCACGGAGATTGGATCTGCAGCAGCAACACGTCTAACTTGTTAATGTGCTTGAAACAACATCATCCGAATGTGAACGTCTCTTCTACAAGCAAGAAAAGCAGCTTGTTGCAAACACCGCTAACAGCAGCATTTAAAAGTTCTTGAGCCTCGCTACGACATCCATCACGTCAACACTTCAGTCAAAAAGTTCAGCACTTTATGAAAAAGCTTATGCCCCTTTTCCACCGGTCGGCTCGGGTCGGATGTTACGTCATATGTGCGTCGCAGAGACCCCCTTTCATCCTTTCCCACCGGATATTCCGTGCTGAGCCGCGCGAGATTTCCTGAGATTTTTGGGCTGGTTTCAGAGGGGTGCCGAGGCGAGCTCACCCGCTCCGGAAGTAGGAAGGAGGAGACTCGAGCTGTTTTCACGGAAGCGACTGGGAAGCGATCACGGCAGGACTTTACATGAATAACACGGTAAAAACAATTATTATTTTTTTAAATTTATAGCAAAGATGGGTCTTCAGCTGAACGTGTCCTTAATAAAATCACGTATTGCTCAAAACTGCAGGATTTTAAAAAGTAGGTTCGCCACGAGCAACTCGCGGCGCGCGGGCGGCTTTGTGTCTTTAAATGTAGCTCAATGAACAGATATAAAATATATTTCATAGCTGACTTTATAGTACGAGGGTTCCTGAGCTCAACCACGCTTTAATATTGTCACGTAGTGGTCAAATCTGCTGCATTTAAAGTAGTTTCGCTTTGACTTCTTCCAAACCTGTGCTTGCACAACGAAAATAAATTATAAAAATTCGAATTTTATTTCAAATAACTCCAACAGGATACATTTAGTATATGAACATGTTGTGATCACACTATATTTTTTTGAAAAATATCAGCTATGTGGTTTTTGATATAATTGATGATATGTGATACAAAGTACAAGGGAGACAAATAATGGAGGTTGCTTGACACATTTATGTCTATAAAACATTGAATTTGATTTCAAATAACTCCAACAGGATAAAGTCAGTATATGAACATGTTGTGATCACACTGTGTTGTTTAAAAAAAAAAACAGTTTCTGGACTAAATTAATCACATTTTTCTTTTACAGTCAACAGAAGAAAATCACCAGAATTCAACAACCTGTGTCATCTTCTGGAGGAAGACGTGAGACACCAGATGGAAATTTGTTACTTCTGTTTGTCACTTCAAACTTTTCCTATTAAACGTTATATTTTCTTAAGTGGTGTCCTCGAACATTCAATTTCCTAAACTTATTTTATAATGTGAAGTGTGTATTGTGTTTAAATCCATACTGGAAGTTAAGAGAACTTTCCATTTGCATTTGACCTTTAAAGAATCATAAGATAAAGATTATTAGAATCTGCTCAACTGTTATTACGTTATAAATTATTTGGTTCTAGGATGAAGTCATACAAAAAAAGTCAAAAATTAAAAGTGGCCAAAGTCCTTTGGACAGTTTAAAGTTAAAGAATTCACAGACCATCCATCTACCATCTACCATCTACCACCCAGCAGCAACTTTACCAGGGAAACTCTGGCAGTTTCAAAGATCACAGTGTGATGTTTTAAATCAACTTTATTTATAAAGCACATTTTAAAAACCACAGGGTCAACCAAAGTGCTGTACAATAACATAAAAGACAAGTTAATTAAAAACTATAAAAAGCATACAAAAATAAATACATATACCAGTCTTACTGCAGGTGTGTTAACATGCCATAAAAGATAAGATCACGTGTTAAAAGCCAAGGAATAAATGTGTGTTTTTAAATAAGATTTAAAAAGTTTTGAGGACTGTCAGCAGCAACTGCTCAGCTGATCTGAGATCGGGGAGGGCAGGAAGGTTGAAGCAGCTCAGACAAATATGGTTTTGCAACTTTATCAAGCACCTTGTGCATAACTAAATAATAAAATATGTTTTAATACATCTTTATTGTAAAAATACTAAATTGGAAAATACATGGGTTTAAAGAAGGCAACAAGGTAGGATTATGAATTGGGTTTAAAGATTACAGCTCATGAGGTACTCATTATAGCATGACATCTCTTTCACAACATTCTGTCAAAGCCTTTATTGTGTTCTTCTTCTAGTGGTGGCTACTAGTAAATAGCTTGAGGGAACACTACTGCCACCATGTGGTAAGACGAGTAGGATTCTGGACCCCGCCCACAGAAGGGGTACAAAAAAGCTGTGGAAACAGAACATAGATGTGACCCGACCCGAACTGAGCCGATCTGAGCCGATCCAACCCGAGCCGAGCCGAGCGGTGGAAAAGAGGCATTAAACTGATATTTTCAGCAAGCCCTGGACCAGATTAAAACCCTGCCCTGATGATGATGATGGTGACCGAGAAATTCAACCACCTCATAACAATCGTTCAAGAAAAGGTATTGTTCTTTTATTATTATTATCATTATCATGGACCTTACCAAGCTCCGCCCAGAAACGCCCCCTAAGCTCCAAGATGGTTGCCCGTCTCCCAAGCGCAGCTTTGGTGTCAATGGAAAACATGGCGTCGACTGACTGCAGGGTATTTTTGAGTCGAATAGTGTATCATTTCTGCCAGATTCCAACAAAATATCAGCCATGACAATGGACAGGGGAACCAACAAGTTCATGTTATTTTTTTTTTTGGACGTTATCAAGTTGTTTGATCCACGCGATGCCTCCAAACAGCGTGCGTGCTACTGTCTGATGAGGAAAACATCAGCTCCTCACACGCTCAGGCTCAGCATTATTACAGCTGTGGACAGGATCACTGATGCCTATTGTCCTGCAAGGCTGGGTAAGTCAGGCATTCATGGTTTTGAGGGTTACTTTTGAAATCAGCGATTTCTATTGTATGCAAAAGTTTGTGTGCCTTGGTCGCAAAGCTAATGCTAACTGTAATCTCCATTCATTCTTAAGTGGTTGGTTAGCCGTTGCTGCTTTAGCTGCTAAACACGCCGACAGCGACTTTTGTGAGGGCTAACGAGCTCAGCCGTCCGGTGTGTTAGTTAAAATCCAGCCTTCGTGTCACGATTTTGTGCAGTTTTAGGTGAAATCGACAGTAGAGCTCGTTGTGTTAGCTAGCTCATGTGGCGTTAGCAGAGCTGTTTCTTCCCAACTTCCAGGACGTTCAGTGAACTGTGGCTTTCTCTCATCGTGACCGCGTGTTGTTAACTAGCAGGTTTCAAAAGCAGGTCAACCCTTCTCTGCTGGTGAAAGAAATAATTGTTCAGTTTTGTGGTCGTGCACAAGCTTTGATCCAAGCAAGGCATTCAGTTTCACATATAGGGAAACGGTGAATTTTACTTCCACAAATACGGTCAGGGTACCTGACATCTCCTGTACAGATACCCCACTGACGGTGGAGGAGCATTTTTCCAGCCCTGACGCAGAAAAATTCTGCACGTATGCTAGCTAGCAATGTAAGTAGCATGTGGTGCCGGTCTCACAAACGCTACCGTAGCGTTTGTTTTGTGAGACCGGCACGCACGTGGAAGCTGCGCTGTGACGTGTTATGGGTATTAGCCAATGAAACGCGGCCCTGTGGGCGGAGCTTGGTAAGGTCCATTATCATCTACTTAACTTTTTTTAATTTAAAGTTATAATCTTATTAACTCATTTTTTTTAACCTCTTTGTGTTTTATTTTCAGTCTGGGACAGAGATAGCAGCTGAGTCTTCTACCTGTTCAGAGAAATCCACCAGAGATCACCTGCAGCTAAGAAGTGTGTGATGACTGAACTCTGAAATTTTCCAGGGACAGGTGGGAGCAGGTCCAAGAAGAGGTTGTGAGTAATGAGGACAAATACAGCCACACTGCAAAATTAGCTAAGTGCTACCTCTTTATTCCTGCCACCTGTTGTTAGTGAGCGGTTTTCTCCACCACTGGAGATATTCACTGCAACTAGATCTGTGCTTTTGGCAGAAAATGTGGACAAGTTGGTCTTTTTGGACAAAAACTTAAAACTTGATTACCGGTAGTTCGATTGTAAAGAGTCTGTTGCTGCTTATTGTTCTGGTTCTGAACGTTATTGTATTTATTAAGATTTTTATTATTGTTAGTATAGTTTATTTATTGTAAAGAGTGCCGTTTATTTAAACTATCATCCAAATGGGTCACTTTTATTTATTTTAATACAAACGTATTGTTTAGTTGGCATATTTTCAAAATAAACATTTTGCAAGTCTTTATTTTGTCTTTTCTTGTACCGAAAATTAACCGAACCGAGCCCTCCTTGAAACTGAACCGAACCGAAATGTGATTTTAGCGTACCGTTACACCCCTAGTGCTTAGTGTATTTTTAGTTGATGTTTTTCTTAGTTCATATCTTAGATCTTATTACTGTTTTTCTTTTACTTTTTATTGTTGGATGTAACTGAGACCCTGTGTACATAATCTCGTTTCATCACATGTGCCACATGCGGTGCAAATGACAATAAAGATTCTCTGACTCTCTGACTCTGATGACACAATTTTATTTGTCCATTAAACGCAATGAATCCAATCAGTTACTTAGACTACAAGCATGTCTTAAAGACATAAAAAACCTGGATGACCCTTAATTTTCTCCTTTTGAACACAAAGACTGAGGTTTTAGTTTTTGGACCTGAGCACCTTAGGTATTAATTTTTCAGTCTTTCTCCTCCTTGGATGGTATTAATCTGGCCTCCAGCTCTAATGTTAAAAATCTTGGTGTTATTTTTTATCTGGACATGTCTTTTATCCCCCACATTAAAAACGTTACTAGAACTGCCTTCTTCTTCCACCTGCGTAATATTGATAAAATTAGAAACATCTTATCTAAAAAAGATGCAGAAAAACTGGTTCATGCATTTCTCACGTCTAGACTGGACTATTGAAATGGTTTATTATCTGGGTGTCCAAATACTTCTTTAAAACATCTTCACTTGATCCAAAGTGCTGCTGCCAGTCTTAACTGGAGTTAGTAGGAGAGATCACATCTCTCCAGTTTTAGTTTCTCTCCGTTGGCTCCCTGTCAAATCCAGAATAGAATTCAAAATCTTACTTCTAACCTACAAAGCTCTCAACAACCTAGTTCCATCTTATATTACAGATCTTAACTGTAACTAGATAATCATCTGCACACTGATGTGCTGATTCAAAACCTCCAGTGTCTCACCCTGAGTGTGTCTGATGTCTACATCTGTTTCTGTTACAGGTTCAGCTGACATACCTGTACACCTGTCAGGGGCTTCGTGGAACAGCCGCCACACCTGTCAGTCAGTGTGTGTGTGTGTGTGGGGGGGGGGGGTCATGGAACAACCTGTCAGTGTGGGTGTGGGGGTGTGTGTCATGGAACAGCAGTTACATCTGTCATGGTGTGGGGGGTCAGAATGTCTTCCGGCTTAAATATGAGAAATAAAATGGAACAAGAATGATCGAGACACAGTTTCTGATTTGAAAATAAATAACATTAAAAGCTGACTTAACAAAACTGAAGTTCATATTTGTGAACAATGGTTGGATGGATTATCACACTCTGGTCATCAGAAGGAGAACATCCCTCTTCTTCTTTCTCTTTTTTACCCATAATGCATTGTAACTACTGTTACCTTATGTAATAAGAAGAGAGAGCACACTCAGCTGACTTCACCTGCACTACATCACAACTACACGACCCACCAGTCCACAGGGTCTCCTGTACCTGTGTCCAAGGTACAGAATTCATTTTTTTAATTCACTTTATTCATATAGCATCAGAACAAAGTGGTCTCAGGTCACTTGACAGGAACATTCACACACAGAGAAGACAATTAGTAAAGTTCTCTATGGAAGGAATCC
>JBBPBX010001497.1:87959-102066 GCA_038048925.1 Garcialebias charrua | reverse complement strand
TATATATATATATATATATATATATAATTTTTTGTCTATGATGGACTGGAGACCTGTCCAGTGTCCCCCGCCTCTCGCACAGTGATGGCTGGACATGGACACCAGTGACCCCCGTGACTCTTAAAGGAAGAAGTGGGTAAAGATGATGGATGGATGAATTATTTGTTCCTAGATTTTTCTTTTTCTTTTATTGTTTTAGAGAAGTCCAGGCAACTAAGCTAACCTAATACTGGTAATTTAAGCTACAGAATTTAATGCATTCCTGTATAATTTGTTCCTATTTTTGGTATGAATATCAAATGATGCAAAAAATTTGATACAGTACAGAACCTAAAATTATTGTTTTAAATAAATGTTCTATTTGTTTACATTGGTGTTTATTCTTTTCAGTTTGTCAGTTACAAAACTGAAACTAAATTTATGACCATTTTAATAGAAAAATCGTTTCTGAATCAAAATTAGTTTCTGAATCGAATCGTGACACCAAAAATCGGAATAGAATCGATTCTCCAGACACAGAGAGATTCGCACCCCTAATGTAAAGACTTGGGGAAAATGTCGGCATCGAAACAAATCATTAAAAACCACGAAGAAGAATAAAAAAAACGAGTTATTCAAATGACAGAAGAGCTGAGTCCCACCGTGGCTGACAGGGACACGACGTACATGTCCACGTCTCCGTGTCCAGGCGTCCAGGACACCAGCAGCCCACCATCAGGCTCCGACAGGCCGGGCTGAGGGACCAGGCGCAGGTTCCTCGCTGCACTGGGGACTGCACAGAGACAGAACTGGATGAAGGTCTGGACTGGGAGGAGTTTCATCAAACAGTTTTCAGTCGTACCTGTCCGTCCCTCCATGAACTGGGCCGTCTGATACGGCCCGCTGAACGTGGACACCACGAGCTTATAGAGGCGCCCGGGGGTCAGAGCGGTGAGCAGGTGGTGCCGCGCGTCGCTGCTCAGCGTGACCGGAGGGAAAACCCGCGTGTCGTTGAAGAGCAGAGTTACCTGGACAACAGGTGGATGAGGTCACCTTCACACTGTCACATGGAGGAGAAGGATTTGACTCAGTCATACCTCGTAGTGGTCCACATCTCCGGGGGCGGGGCTCCAGGTGATGTTCAGGTGAGTTGTTCCCGTGTTGCCTAGCGACAGATTGCTAACAGCTGCAGGAACTGAAACAACAACATCTGTTAGAAAACAAACACAAACGTGTCACGCTCGTTTGTTTTTCTACAACTCACGAGTTCGACCGACGGTGGAGGCGGAGCTGCTGACGCCGCCGCTCCAGGTTTCCACGGCGACGGTGTAAAGCCTCCCCGGTGTCAGAGAAGAGAAGGCGCACTCGTTGTGTCCGGCCGAGACGCTTTTGTTCTGCAGGACGGTGTGGTTGTAACGGATCAGAACCACGTAGCGGTCCAGATCCCCAGCAGCGTGGCGCCAGTACACCTGAACACAGCGCAGGAGTTTTAAAATGGCCGACAGGAAACACCAGTTTACAAAATGAAGACTGATCAGATGACGTTAAACGATTTAACTTCAGTCGTGATCAACGTTCAAATTAAACCATCAAACACGAAGAAAAAACTAAACACAAGCATCTTTTATGTGGCGTCCCGCAAGGATGACACTTTGGATCCATTTAATCCATCCTTCAACATCCATCCTTCATTCATCTAACATCCATCCTTTATAAAACATCTATCCAACATCCATCCTTCATCCAACATTCATCTAACATCCATCCTTTATAAAACATCTATCCAACATCCATCCTTCATCCAACATTCATCTAACATCCATCCTTTATAAAACATCTATCCAATCCATCCTTCATCCAACATTCATCTAACATCCATCCTGTATAAAACATCTATCCAACATCCATCCTTCATCCAACATTCATCTATCATCCATCCTTTATAAAACATCTATCCAACATCCATCCTTCATCCAACATTCATCTAACATCCATCCTTTATAAAAAATCTATCCAACATCCATCCTTCATCCAACATTCATCTAACATCCATCCTTTATAAAACATCTATCCAATCCATCCTTCATCCAACATTCATCTAACATCCATCCTGTATAAAACATCTATCCAACATCCATCCTTCATCCAACATTCATCTATCATCCATCCTTTATAAAACATCTATCCAACATCCATCTTTCATCCAACATTCATCTAATATCCATCCTTTATAAAACATCTATCCAACATCCATCCTTCATCCAACATTCACCTAACATCCATCCTTTATAAAACATCTATCCAACATCTATCCTTCATCCAACATTCATCTAACATCCATCCTTTATAAAACATCTATCCAACATCCATCCTTCATCCAACATCCAACCGACATCCATCCTTCATTCATCTAACATCCATCCTTTATAAAACATCTATCCAACATCCATCCTTCATCCAACATTCATCTAACATCCATCCTTTATAAAACATCTATCAAACATCCATCCTTCATCCAACATTCATCTAACATCCATCCTTTATAAAACATCTATCCAACATCCATCCTTCATTCAACATTCATCTAACATCCATCCGTTATAAAACATCTATCCAACATTCATCCTTCATCCAACATCCAACCGACATCCATCCTTCATTCATCTAACAGCCATCCTTCATTCATCTAACATCCATCCTTTATAAAACATCTATCCAACATCCATCCTTCATCCAATATTCATCTAACATCCATCCTTTATAAGACATCTATCCAACATCCATCCTTCATCCAACATTCATCTAACATCCATCCTTTATAAAACATCTATCCAACATCCATCCTTCATCAAACATTCATCTAACATCCATCCTTTATAAAACATCTATCCAACATCCATCCTTCATCCAACATCCAACCGACATCCATCCTTCATTCATCTAACATCCATTCATTCATCTAACATCCATCATTTATAAAACATCTATCAAACATCCATCCTTCATCCAACATTCATCTAACATTCATCCTTTATAAAACATCTATCCAACATCCATCCTTCATCCAACATTCATCTAACATCCATCCTTTATAAAACATCTATCCAACATCCATCCTTCATCCAACATTCATCTAACATCCATCCTTTATAAAACATCTATCCAACATCCATCCTTCATCCAACATTCATCTAACATCCATCCTTTATAAAACATCTATCCAACATCCATCCTTCATCCAACATTCATCTAACATCCATCCTTTATAAAACATCTATCCAACATCCATCCTTCATCCAACATTCATCTAACATCCATCCTTTATAAAACATCAATCCAACATCCATCCTTCATCCAACATTCATCTAACATCCATCCTTTATAAAACATCAATCCAACATCCATCCTTCATCCAACATTCATCTAACATCCATCCTTTATAAAACATCTATCTAACATACATCCTTCATCCAACCGACATCCATCCTTCATCCATCCAACATCCATCTTTTATCCATCAGTTCAACATATATATCCACCCATTTATTGTCCATTCAGCCAACCATCTATAAATCCATCTTTACCTTCATCCAACATGATTTAAAATGGTTGGATGAAGCATCCATCCAGGCAGTTCATTTCAACCCCTTGGATTCAGGCTCTTGCTCTTTCAGTCCTGATCCAAACGTGACCACGGGTGAAAGTCAGAATCTAGATGGACCAGTGAAATCCAGAGCTTTGCCTTTCAGCTCAGTTTCAAGACAGCCCTGAAAACACATCTCTTTAGACTAGCTTATCTTTAACTTTAATAAATGTATTTTATATTATTTTGTATTTTATGTTCTTCATGTATTTTATATTTCAATTTGTTACTGCTAATGTTTGAACTGTGTTTGTTTGTTAAGTGTCCTTGGGTGTCTTGAAAGGCGCTTTTAAATAAAATGATTATTATTATTGTTTCTTCACCACAACAGACTGGAGCAATGCCCTCATTACTGCAGATGAGGCTTGGATCCATCAATCCATCTCCTGCTCTAACCTTCCATCCTTGAGGCTCTCAGAAACTGAACCCCTCTGCTCGGAGACTCACCTCAGACCCAGAGGGAGGTTCCACCTTTGGCTCCACACAGTTTTTGAAAACGCATCTTTTAACCTGTTTTCATGTTTCAGCAGATTTTAACTATTTTAAACTAGGGATGCACCGATCCACTTTAAAAAAAAACTTACGATCCGATCCCGATACCTACATCTGGATATTGGGCGATACCGATAATATTCTGATAACATAATCATAATACATTTTATGTGAGTGTGTAATAATCTCCTCTCAAGTAAAGTTTGTACAAATATATGCACGTATGTCCAAAAAGGCAACTTGAGTTAAGTTTTATTAAAGTTGGATAAGTTTTAAAGTTAGAATTAAATCCTGCTAACACCAAACATGTTTGTTTTATTCCAAGCTTTAAAAGGATATTAAAGTGACTAAATAGCTTCAAACATCTACTAAGTTCATGACATAAACACAGACATGTTTCTGTTTTTAGTATGTTACATCGCTTTATAATGTAGCTGTTTATGTTTCTTTTTTTATTTTATTTTATTTTTCAGTTCATATTCTTTTTTTATGATTGTCTGTTCAGTTCAGTTTATTTATGTAGCACCAAGTCACAACAGTCATTTCAGGGCACTGAACAGAAACATTAAAATAAGTTAACAGGAACATTCTTATATAAAAATAATAATTTAAGACTGTTTATCTGAGCAGACTGTTTTGAACTGGACTCATCACAGAACTCTCATCTGGAGCTGATAAATATCTCCTGGACGGTAAATGTAATTTGTATCTTGGCTGTAAATATTCAATCCAGCTGTGAAGCAGATGGTCTGGTTTCAGTCTGCTCCTCCCAGACGTGCAGACTGAAACCAGACTGCCTGCTTCGGACTGAACGACAGGAACACACCGCTGAAGCCACGGAGCTCCAACGTCCAACGTAAAGCTAACTTTACCGCGGTGCCTGGCTAAACAATCCTCGTGTGCTTTAATGTGATGCTTTTTCAAATGTTTATTAAGTTTGTGACTGAGCTTCCTCCTCTCGGTACAGTGGCTCTGCAGACATTTAGTGTAAAATACTTCCACACAGCGGACATGTTACAATGAAAAGTTGGCTAGCTGTTAGCCGTTAGCCACAGTGATGCTCAGTCATCACGTTGTAGCTGGCTGCAAACTATGGACTGGATTTCCTGAATGTGAGGCGGGTCTTGTTACTCTGGGTTCATGAGACCCGCCTCCGTTCAGGAAATCCATCCCATAGTTTGAAGCCAACCTGCAGAGCAGGTCATCAGACACTGACGTGCATCATGGATCGGAAAGATCCGATACGTAGATGATGCAGGTATCAGAGGCTGATACTTGAGTAATCGACACATCGATTCCCAGGACCTCTATCGAGTTTTTAAATTTCACGTCGAGTATTCGTAGTGACGGCATCACGTTGCAGTTACAGAATAGAAAATGAATCGACTTCCTGTTTGGAGCAAGTTGCGAACCGGTGTTACACCAAATTCTGTGACCACCGTATATTGTGACCGTAGGGCGGTGTTGCATGCACTGTTGCAGGTCACAGAATGTGGTGTAACACCGGGTCCAATCGACTGAACCAGAACCAGCTCCCTCTGACCTTGTTTCACAAACAAAAAGCAAAAAATATTAATCTCTAAACCTATTAAAAAAAACTATAAACATATTAATCTCTAAAACTAAACGTAATGCGCAGCACCGCGGGCGGTGCGGGGTGGTCGACTGCCCCACAGTTTTTGGTTTCATTTTTCATGTACCGCACATTTCTTTCACTTTTGCAGCTTAATAATAATAACTAACAGTTTTGGTGACTCATCTGCAGTATGATAAATGGTAATCCAGCATAATATACACTCCTAATGTTTGTTTTTGTTAATATTAAATGACGTTTTTTTGCGTTTTTATTATTATTATTTTTTGCATCTTAAGATCCTATGACATCATCAACTACTCGAGTTCTACTCGAGCTTTATTATGTTAATGTCGAGTTTTAAAAATGATGTACTCGTTCAACCCCTAAGGCTGATACTGATACCGGATCAGATCAGCCCCATCCCCGTTTTAAATATAATTTATTTTTTGTTCCAACTGCCTGGAAGATCTTAAAATCACTTCAGTTTTAAACTTCCTTAAATAAACAAAGAAAACCCGTCACGAAGCTGAAGCAAACATTTAAAACAGGAAGACACTTTGTCCTCTGGACGTTTCGCTCCAGCGCACCTTGAGGAAGTCGTCTCTCGCAGAGTGAACAGCTGTTGGGTTTTGCACCGTTGCAGGTTCTGTAAAACAAACGAAGCGACGACGTCGGTAAAAACAAACAAACGCAGGGACACAAACAAATCCAGGACGCGCTCACGTGTTCGCGCCTGCACCACCGTGGTGTTCTCCATCCCGCTGCTTCTCGTTACTATGGCGACGGAGTACAGGCGTCCAGGAACCAGCGAGCTGAAGGAGCACTCGGGCGGCGAGGAGCTGGACACGGCCAGCGTGTGGACGGTCCTCTTCCCGTCCAGAAGACGGACCAGGTAGCTGTCCGCCACGCCCTCTGCAGGACGCCACGACACGTGAAGGGCGTCTGATTTACCGCCGTTGGCAACGGTCACCTGGGAGACGGCCGCCGGGGCTGGAAACAAAGAGGTCGTGGTTAGAAAACAAAAAGACGACACGGTTCTGGACTCCAGACAGATCTCAACCGTTTCTACAAAACTACGGTAAGACTCCGGACGTTCCTGCAGCGACCGGGAGTTTTTTAAAACTTTTATCCATATTTACATTTATTAGAAATATTCTCAGAATGGAAACACTGAAGTCACTGCAGTTCCTTCAAAAACATTTCAGCTACTGGTTTTTGTTTTCTTCAGCTACGTTTGAATTTCAGCTACTGCTCTGCTGCTTTTAGTTTTACCAGCTCAGTTTCAGCTGCTTGTCAATCAGCGCTCAGTCCATGAGATATTTTGCTAACAGACACACAAACCAAACCTGGCTCTGCAGCGGGAGGTACAATCTTATTTGTGTTTCATAAAAAGGTCATCAGTTTTTGATTATGGGCGGACTTTCAGTTTGTTTTTCTCCACTCTGCGAGCTGATTGGTTGGCAGCAGAGTGGTTGTGGGCGAAGCTTCAGTTTGTTTTTTGCGAGCTGATTGGTTGGCAGCAGAGTGGTTGTGGGCGGGGCTTCAGTTTGTTCTTGCAAACTGATTGGTTGGCAGCAGAGTGGTTGTGGGTGGAGTTTCAGTTTGTTTTTGAAAACTGATTGGTTGGCAGCAGAGTGGTTGTGGGTGGAGCTTCAGTTTTTTGCTAGTCGATTGGTTGGCAGCAGAGTGGTTGTTGGCGGAGCTTCAGTTTTTTTGCGAGCTGATTGGTTGGCAGCAGGTAGTTGTGGGCGGAGCTTCAGTTTTTTGCGAGCTGACTGGTTGGCAGCAGACTGGTTGTGGGCGGAGCTTCAGTTTTTTGCTAGCTGACTGGTTGGCAGCAGATTGATTGTGGACGGAGATTCAGTTTTTTGCGAGCTGATTGGTTGGCAGCAGAGTAGTTGTAGGTGGAGCTTCAGTTTTTTGCGAGCTGATTGGTTGGCAGCAGAGTGGTTGTGGGCGGAGCTTCAGTTTTTTGCGAGCTGATTGGTTGGCAGCAGAGTGGTTGTGGGCGGAGCTTCAGTTTTTTGCGAGCTGATTGGTTGGCAGCAGAGTGGTTGTGGGCGGAGCTTCAGTTTTTTGCGAGCTGATTGTTGGCAGCAGAGTGGTTGTAGGTGGAGCTTCAGTTTTTTGCGAGCTGATTGGTTGGCAGCAGAGTGGTTGTGGGCGGAGCTTCAGTTTTTTGCGAGCTGATTGGTTGGCAGCAGAGTGGTTGTGGGCGGAGCTTCAGTTTTTTGCGAGCTGATTGTTGGCAGCAGAGTGGTTGTAGGTGGAGCTTCAGTTTTTTGCGAGCTGATTGGTTGGCAGCAGAGTGGTTGTGGGCGGAGCTTCAGTTTTTTGCGAGCTGATTGGTTGGCAGCAGAGTGGTTGTAGGTGGAGCTTCAGTTTTTTGCGAGCTGATTGGTTGGCAGCAGAGTGGTTGTGGGCGGAGCTTCAGTTTTTTGCGAGCTGATTGGTTGGCAGCAGAGTGGTTGTGGGCGGAGCTTCAGTTTTTTGCGAGCTGATTGGTTGGCAGCAGAGTGGTTGTGGGCGGAGCTTCAGTTTTTTGTGAGTTGATTGGTTGGCAGCAGAGTGGTTGTGGGCGGAGATTGTTTTTGCGAGCTGATTGGTTGGCAGCAGAGCTACACAAACAAACCTCTGTTAAAAATTACTTGGACATTTTGTAGGAACACAGCAGGTGCTCCAAACAGGAAATGTGACGTGGTGAGGACTCATTAGCTGCGAGGACATTTATTAAAAAACCTTTGTAACTTTCAAAATGATTTAAATCAAACTTTTATAAATTAAAACTTTTATAAAGGTGTTGATCAGAAGCAGGTTCATGTAAGAGTATGTTTGTGTTTTTTAAATATAATGTTCATCTATCCTTTATCTTTTACCTGCTTCTTCCTTTTTAGATTGCCGGTGCCCATGTCCAGCAATCACTGTGTGAGAGGCGGGGGACACCTGGACAGGTCCATCACAGGGACACAGAGACAAATGAGACAACCATTCACTCTCTCTCTCTCACCTAGGGACTATTTAGAGTTACCATCAGTCTAACATGCATGTTTTTGGTCTGTGGGAGGAAACTGGAGCACCTGGAGAAAACCCACGCAGCACGGAGAGAACATGCAAACTCCACCCAGAAGGATCCCAAGCTGGGATTTGAACCGGCAACCTGCTCGCTGAGAGGCAGCAGCTCTACCAACTGTGCCACCCATGTAATTTTTTCCATTTATTTTTTCTGTTTATTTGTGTTTTAAGATCGTCCACTGTTGTCTTCAGTCTTCGTTAATCAGGTCTTTGTTGTAAACGAGTCCTCGAGGCTCAATGAGACGAACCTGCAGAAATAAAGCTTGAATTAATAATTTGTGCGTACGCTGTTCTCTAGATTTAATCGTACGCCATGTTGCAGCAGGAAGTGCACGGACGAGTACTGAGGCGTTTGTTTGTCTTCATCCCGTCGACTAAGGAGCTGAAGATCAAGTTTTAATTTTTATTTAACTTTCATAAATCAGACTATTTTCCAGATCAAGTCAGAAAACTATTTAAATGAAAGATATTTTAACGTTAGTCATTTTTTAAATACGGACAGCGTTCAAGAAGTGACCTTTAAAAAAGCTCAAACTAAATATTCCTGAGCTCGTTTTAATCGTCAGACTCTGACAAAGGTTTAAATTTCAGATTTTACAGCTGATCTAATAAACAGCTGAAGTTTTAAATAACTGAAATCATCCGCGAGGCGTTCGGGTGCACATGGTTTTGAAAGCGTCGCGTTTGGAGGATCTTCTTGTTTCTGGACGTTTGAAAGGTCGTTTCTGCTCCGCTGCTTCTCTCAGGTTTCCTGTTTGTTTTTGTGCTCGATGGGAAAGTTCTGCCTGGGATGATTGTCTGGACACAATCCGGTCCCAGCTGACCCGCGTTCGGTTATATAATCCCGATTGTTTGTTGTCGAGTCCTCGGAACAATAAGGTTCTGCAGGAAACCGTTCAAACCTTCAGGACAGAGTTCAGAGGTTTTACCCGTTCGAGCCTTCAGACTGGTGGGTTTGGACCGCAGCTCCCCGCTGACGGTGGCGGCCTGCAGCCTGTAGAGGGCACCGGGAGTCAGACCCGTCAGAACCAGAGAAGAAGAACCAGGTGGAAGGCTGTGGTTCTGAACAGCAACACTGTGGAGGACGAGGACAGACATGTTTAAACTTGTTTCATTCTGTCCACAAAGACAAAAAGTTCTGGTTTCTAAAAAAAGATACTGGTGGACA
Organism: Garcialebias charrua; assembly: GCA_038048925.1. Taxonomy (NCBI): domain Eukaryota; kingdom Metazoa; phylum Chordata; class Actinopteri; order Cyprinodontiformes; family Rivulidae; genus Garcialebias; species Garcialebias charrua. The sequence continues at coordinate 92,136 of JBBPBX010001497.1, read as the reverse complement.
GAATGTCCCAAACATTCCTGGGAGATCTTCGTGTCCTCTCGTGACTCAGAGGAAAACAGAAGTCCGGTTAAAAGAATCGTAGCCCTCACGAGTTTATGGAACCGTCTAAATCCTGACCCGAGTCGTGTTCTGCTGGTCTGAATGAAAACTGGTCCAATAAAGTGTCCTCCAATTCAAAGTCTGGACGAGGAGGTCAAATCATGAAGTTGTGCAGAAAACCTGGCCTGGACTTTTAAAACTGGGCCTGATATTTAAAACCGGGCCTTGACTTTTGAAAACCAGACCTGGACTTTTAAAACCGGGCCTGGATTTATTTATTTTCCCTTTTCCTGTTCAGCATTGTGGCACTCAGAATCATTGTCTGAGTGTCGAGGTGATACCAACAGATTTACTTTCACAAGCAGAGCATTATGGCTAGTTTTAATGTTCCACTTGATATATAAATAAAACTTTATTAGAATTTCCTTTGGGTTTGTTTAAGATGTAATGGAAACAGGGATGAAAAGACAAAGAAGAAAACAAAGCTAGAAAAATGAGAGAAGGGTTAAAAGGGAGAGAGAGGTATAAAGAGAACACACATCAACATCATTGAAGTCTGCCTCTAGACCTGCGGAGAGAAAAAAAGACAAAACCAAGAAACCACAACAACAAAACAACATATACAGTATAATAATACTTATAACATCATTAGAAAGTATTTTATACGGTACATGCAAGATGTCTTTAGTGACCACCACAACCCAACTGAGTGTGTATCTGATAAACACCTGGATCTAAACATCTGTGTGAGCAGCTCGTCACTATAGGATTTCCCCTTAAGAATGTTTAATAGTGGATGTGGGGACCCACAGACCCGCCCCCCACAGGACAGGACGGTAACACAGGGAGGACCGGAGCCACAGATACACAGGGGCCCCAAGCCCGGAACCCCCGGGAGTCCCCCAAAAGTGACAACTGCACCTCCCCAGAGAGAAGCAGAGAGATCAGAGGGAAGCCCACGGGCGACCCCCCAGCAACTACAAATCAGGAATCCCAGGAGGCTGCAGCGACAAGCCCACAGGTCCCGCCGGCAACCCGCCCCACCCAGAGTAGATCCAGCCATGGACACCGAGCCCCGAGGTCATACCACCTCCCAACAGAGGCCCGACAGAGCCAGGCACCCAGGTCACGGCAGGCAGCCACCAGGGCGGGCCAGCACCCGATCACCCAGCCCAGATGCTGAGAGCCACCAACGCACGGGGCCCACCACTGGAGGGGGGGGCGACAGGGGGAAGTAGACCCCACATTAAATGAGGGGTCCAAACTGCTCGTCAGACACTTGGACCTCAGGCCTGAACCGGCTGAAGGTTCTGAACAAGAGCTATGAACTCAGCAGACTCGGGATGAGACTCGTCATCACGTCTCACACACCTGGGTATTTGTTGCTGTGCTAAGCTCCGCCCCTTTCTGGATGAAAACAAACTGTCGTCTGTAACTCATGTTTTTATTAACAACTATATAGATTGTTATTTTACAGCCTGAAAACAAACATCCTTTAATCGGGAGTTGGGAGTTCAGCACTGCATCCTGCCGCAAGAGCCTCCAGCGCATCGTGAAAGCAGCTGAGAAGATCGTCGGCACCTCCTTGCCCTCACTGCAGGACTTACACAGCAAACGCCTCACTCGGAAAGCCCACCGCATGGCAGGTGATCCCACACACCCACTACACAGCCGCTTTAGACTGCTGCCATCAGGGAGGAGACTGAGGAGTCTCCAGGCTCGAACCAGCAGACTGAGAGACAGCTCTGTTCATCAGGCAGTCAGGATGCTAAACACTCTGCCTGCTCTGCCCCCCTCCCATTTGAACTGCCTTAACACTAAAACTTTCTCACACATTACCACACAACACAAAGATTTTAACACTGGACTCTGTGTCATCAAACGGGTTATTCACTAAACTCTCGGTCATGTGCTCATACAGTTTGCACTACTTCTCATACTTGCACTAATGTTTGTATTACATCACTGCCTATAGTCATAATACTGTTTACATTCTCTGTTTACATTTATTAATACTGTTTACTTTTATTACTACTGCTTACATTTAATTACTACTGTTTACATTTACACTACTCTAATATCTACACCACTGCTGATACATATACAGTGTGCTCTGAACGGTCTTATTTAGGGATGCCCAATGTGCCTTACTGCATATGCCACTTTTTGCCTCTATAACAACATCAACTACTACCTCATACATATACTGTGTACATTAACTCATACGCTGCTTTGCCACTTTGCAAATGTCAATGCTAGAAACCTTTAGTTTATTTTAGTTATACTTTTTATACTCTTTTTTTATACTAGTATGCAAAAACTCAGGACAGTATTATGTTCATTAAATGTTTAATGTTTTAGTTTTAGTTTTAGAGTTGGTGTAAATTTTCATACTCTTATACCACTATGCAAAAACTCAGGACAGTGTTAGTTTTACTATTTTATGCTTATGTCTATTATTATATGTTTCAGTGTTTCAATGTTTAGATGTTTACTGTTGCACCGAGGGACTGAGAGAAACGCAATTTCGGTCCTGTGTATGTCCTGTACAGTACATATTGCAGATCTGACAATAAAGTTGACTTTGACTTTGAACTCTTTTAACAAAATAAAATGAATGTGAAACGAGTAAATCGTTACGATCCTAAAGGAACAGCTGACGATGTCTGAAGACGCCTCCTCTCTGCTTAAAGAGGAACAAAAACAAACTAATTTTTAAATCTTTCTGCAGAATGAAAGCAGAAACTTTCAAGCAGAACAGCGCCGTTACTTCCTGTTTTACACCCTTTGGTTTCACCCAAAAAGGGGTGGAGCCATTAGCAGGTCTGCTGCAGGTCCAACAGGTTTTATAAACACAAACACAATAAAATGATAAAATTCAGCTAATTTCTTCTCGACTCTTTGATCCCGGGTTAACTCTGAGGTTGATGCCGGACCTCACAGGTTCTGGACCAGAACCTTCACTCCAACTCTGCGTTCTACCAGAATAAGGCTACTTCGTGACGTGACTGACAGACAAAGAGACGGGGTGTCCTCTGACGTCCCACCTGTCCTGCAGCAGGGTCAGCGTGTACGCCTCCACGTCTCCTGGTGGTTTTTCCCACGATGCCTGCAGGCGGTCGACTCCCAAAGAGCTCAGGTTGATCGAACGCAACGCCATCGGAGCTGAAAGACAGTCAAGACATTTGGGACCAAACTTTGGCTCATATGAACCAAACTTCGGCTGTGTCCCCTCGTGTTTCAGGCGCAAACATCCAACACGTCAGGTGACTCACCTGTTCTCCCCTCCACGGACACCGAGGTGTTCAGGCTCCTGCTCCGGGTCGTCACGGTGATGCCGTACTGCCTCCCGGGTGTGAGGACATTAAACGTGCACTCCCTCATGTTTGGCTCCACCTCCCGTGTGTCCACAGTGACGTTACCGTGGCGGAGAGTAAGGAAGTAGCTGTCACGTGATCCAGAGGGGGCGTGGCTCCACATGGCGCTGAGCGAGGTCTCGTCTGAATGGCGGATGTGGAGGTCCGACACCGGAGCTGGAGCTGCAGAGCACGGTGCGTTCAGGTGTTTTCATACTACCGTACTTTTCGGTGTATAAGCCGCTTTGTCCAATTATTGGGAATTATTTGGAAAAATCCATAAATAAGCCGCTTCGCCCTATAACACGCATCTATTATGCGTCACCGCTACGCGACGCGTCAGCGCCTCATTTGTCCTGCTGAAAATGGCGGCCACAGAAGCGAGCCAGCACGGAAGGACTTTAAAAGATTAACACAGTAAAAACAATTATTTCTTTGCTGAGAAAAAATATATTTCTTAGCTGACATTATAGCACAAGGGTTCCTGAGCTTAACCGTTCCTTAATCAATTCACGAAATGGTCAAATCTGCTGAATTTAAATTGTTTCGGTTTGACGTCTTCCAAACGGTTGCGTGCGCTACGAAAATAAATTGTAAATAAATCGAATTTTATCTCAAATGTCTTATACAGGTCAACAGTTTGTAAATTAAACCCATATAATTACACTCTGTAAGCCTAAAAAATATCCGTCGAGTGGTTTAAGAGCCGTTTATCTAAACAGTAGGTATCAGTTTACGCTAAAAGAGTGATTTTTTCTTTTTTAGCTCTAAACATCTTCTGC